>CM040745.1:7585000-7830000 GCA_022829145.1 Albula goreensis | reverse complement strand
TATCAGTCCTTGCTGGATCCAGGTAAGAGGCACACCTGAGGTCAGCCCAGGTAAAGGGGCACTGCTCACCTGCTCTGTTCCAAACAGCAGTGATGGCTGGCTTTCAAGTCTCCCTTCTGTGAACTGAAAAAGAAAACACATCATACACCTGAATGGTCTGATGATAACATAGGAAATATGCTACAGTACATTCATGCTTGAAACCCAGCTGTACTGGGCTCTCCATGCAGGCACAGACTGCTTTGCACACTGCCAATCCTGCACCCTCACCAGTCTTCTTGTCACACCTGTCCCTGATACCCCATGGATTTGGCTAACTTGCGCTTGTGGCGTTGGCTTCCAGTTAACTGTGCTGCCTTAAAACTGAAGAGTTGGTGTGCCATACTCTGTCTGAAGAGGTCAGGCTGCGCTACCTTTGTTAACTACAAGACCGTATCACAGATTCTGAATAATTGTGATCTGGGAAATGCTGTCTTAAAATTATCATAGATATTGTATGTAAGCACATTGGTGTGGTCCAGACAAACGCTTGAATGCCCTGATAATCCTTAACTTTAGACTTATCAGGTAATCTTAGCGGTCGTTACACACAGAGAGGCACCTGCAGGATTTCATCTCCCACTCAAAATTTTAATACAGTGTAACACACTTACACATCAGCTCTACTGTCAATTAGAATGTCTTAATAGTGGGGTTCTGGAACAGCGATGTCCACAAAATTCTGTGGACCAACCAGATGGTCAGCTCAATACTTTTTGGGAAAATTCTGTCTTCCTACCACAGATGATGAAATGTTCCAATTTCAATATCTGTGAGGGTTGTGGCCAGGGTCAAAACAATGACAACTTCACTCTTGGCCACATCTCTTCATGAATATTAATAAGTTGTAACATGACACGGGAACCTCCTGTTTCTCACTGGAGCCTCCTAGATTAATGAAGGAAAGGAAAATCACGTCTGATAATCTGTATATGATAGAGAATCTGTGCTCATAATGTAGTCTTTTATATCCTGGCCCATAACCTTGCACAGTCCCCATGACTTTTAAAAGCTTACATTTATATATATATAATCTCTACATTTTTTCATATTTAGACTTTAAACTTGCTTGAGTTGTATTAATATTCTGTACATACATATTTTTTGTTCTTTATATGCATTTAATTGAACAAAAAACCAACAACAAACAAGAAAGTCTTACACAACTTTTGGGACTGAACTGAAGGGCTTAAATGTTGTGAATGTACTCTATGCACCTGCTCAAACTAACACTCCTCTGCATTGCCACTAGGAGGAGCACTGCAATCTTATAGTTTTTGTGCATATCTGAAAATATCTTATTTCGCTTCTGTTTCTTTGTTTATTTTACTTACCAGAAAAGCATAATTCTCAACTAGGGAGAGGACAACTCCACATCACCCCCACCATGTTCTAATTAATTATTTAGGTGATCAATTTCTCATTTCTTTGGGCAGAGTGCTACAAAGGCTAGCCACTGCTGCTAACTCCTCATTCTCACAGTAGGGTTCTTAAGATGCTGCACCTTATTGGTTGCTGGGTCCCTCTCTTACTGTGAGCATCTGTTTGGTTGTTCTGCTGTCGCCATCACAACCTGGAAGTTGTAACTCACACCATCAGTACCATGGTTTCTCTCCCATATAGATTTTTCCTCTTCTTCTTTGTGATGCTTGGAATTTTTATGAGCTGTAAATTGCACAGTGAATAAATGTATAGTTTGGGCTATTTTCTAAACTAAGCTTGTTATTTGGCTCATTATTTTGATTGGTGTTTTTTTGTCAGTCTCTCAGCATCTCACCGTGTCAAGAGGCAAAATCAAATAAAAAAACACAAATGTATGTGTGTAGTGCATTAAAAAAAATCAAAACATAAGTAACAATTCAAAAAGACCTGTCGCTGCATGGAACGGCCTGCCAGGGTATGCAGATGAAGCAGAGACTGTGGGATGTTAATGCGGTGCTGGGCTGTCTCCGGACTGGAGGCAAACGATGGGCACAATGGCCTGTTCATGCTATGGTTTTCTTGCGTTCTTATTAAAAACTCCCTCACTGGAAGAAACAGGCGTCAACCTTGAGATCAGACTCAAACAAGTGGGCCTGAATGAGGCAGTTGTTGAACTTGAGTTGGTTACTAGGGAACGGTGAATTGATAGTGTATATGAACACATTGGTGCTGTCCAGACAAAAACCTGAGTGCCCTGCATAGCAACTCTGATGTTTCTCTCCCACACAACATTATAACTCAGAGTAAATCTGGATGACCTTTAACAGTATCAATAACAGTAGATCCACAGTAACTGTCAGTCTGTTTACAGATCAGGAGATAGTTGAGAATGAGGTGGTTGCAGTAGCAGTGAACGATGAGGCACAGGATTGGCCAAGAGCAAGGGGGTCAGGGGTCATCAATCAAAACAGACTGCAGTCATCTGCAGTTGTTGCCATGGTGAAATGTGTATTAATTTGGCCTCTAGGACAGTCGATAAAATCAAACATGTAAAGAATTTTTATATATTTATAATATATAAAAATTATAGGAAAACACGTCAGACCTGCAGTGCACTAAAATCAGTACCAGAAAATGTTCATCGACCTTAAGAATGCGTGCTCAACAGCATGCATGTGTCATCCAGTTTATGAAGGAATGACAGAGTTATTCCTGGCCTGGCTTTTGTGTTCTTTGTGTTCTGTCATATGGGATATTTCTGGCTGCCCACACTTTTGCTCATGAAAAGGTAGGGAAGTGACAATACAAACGTACACACACATACCCTAATGCACAAAAGCTCACACGCAAACACACATCTGTGTGTACACATAGACACAGATTCAATTCCATGTGTATTTCCTATTGTTACTTATTACAGGTGCATTTGATTTAATGTCAGTTTTCAGTGTAACTTTTCTATGCTTCCCTTTTTTTTCCTCTCTCTCTCTCTCTATTGCCCTCTCTTTCTGTCTCTGTCTCTGTCTCTCTCTCTTTCTCCATTGTAGGACAAGTTGTGCCTGCCCCATCATATACTTGAAGAGAAAGGTTTGGTGAAGGTCAGCATCACTGTCCAAGCTCTGGTGGATGAGACCTCGGTCAAACAGGCCCTGTTCACCTGAAACCCCACAGCACCTCTGAGCTCCACCAAACAGGCCCGGTTTCGCCTGTTCACCTGAGACCTGAGAGGAGCAGAGCTGGCTCCTTATGCAGAGCTGAAACTAGGGGCGGGATTTGTACATGGGGTTGTTGCCAGAGAACAAAACTTAAACCGCAGGCAGGGGGTGTGGCTACAGGAAAAAACAATGTAATTAGGGTGGATGGGGGGGTTATGCAAATAAGAACAGGGGTCCTGGCTGAATTGACCGATACATGAAACACATGACGGGCAGACCTGGGTCAAACACAGATATGAGATGGAAAATGGCTTGTCCCTTTACACACCAGTAAAATTTCTGTAGGGGATTACAGTCAGTTTTAAAAGACATATACATTTTCACCATGACCTATTTTCGCTAACATTCACGACTAAATTCTCTTTTTTGCAATTCTGCATTTTGATAGTACACCAACATGTTTCATTGAAAATTCTCAGGAATCTTTTTGGGGTTTTTCAGATTTTATTGACATTGAAAGTTTTTCAGATACATATTTTGTTCAGGTCTGACCACAGTGATTCTAGACTTTTGTAAATAGTGTAAGTTCCTGTTGATTATTGTAAATGACTTTCTATTATACCTCCTGAAATATTGCTGTTTTTAAGGGACTGTATTTTTCATAGTTTTCTTATAACTGTAATGTGTTTTAGAACTATTTTTTTCTGCGAGCATAAAGGTCTGACCAACAATATAACACTAGATGGCGCTATCCAGTAGGACACTACACTTCTGTCATTTTATTCTTTGCAAGTATTCATAGTAGTTGTCAGTCCTTGAGCTTTCTTATTTATATTTATTTATTATAAATCCATGCAGTTGGAAGAAAGATTTAAGTTGTGCAGTGGATTTGATGTAAATTGAAAGGTAAATCTTTTTTTTAAATACAGGTAATATATTTGTTAGATGTTTTATGTGACTGTTTTTAGATTCTTTTTTTGTTGTTGTTTTGTCTGTGTGACAACAATTTTTTCAGTATTTCTAAGCATCGTGGCAACATTGTGGCTACTACAGCACGATAATATTATAAGAACGTTTGATATTAGTTATGGGGTGTGTCTGTAAGCTTGTACACAACCCCCGTTTGTGTTTAAAGGGGTGGTGATGGGGTGGGAATGGGGGGGGGTAACATTTTAATTTTTTTTAGAGAACCAGAGAGAGAAATGGCCTGATGGAAGTGAGGACCTTCTGGTTTTGTGTCATTCCACCCAGCAAGGAACAGACAGAAATACATTTGCATAATTACACACACTGTCTGTGTTCAGTGGCATAACAAGACATCATTGTATTTCAGTGTCCACATGAGAGTGAATTAGCATACCATCAATGTTGTTTCAGAAAATTATCCCCAAAAACACCACTTTTGCTAAAACAATCTGGGAGCATTGGTTTATTGCTCCATGACATTGGACAATTTTGTGTCTCTTGATAATCTGAATTCAGTTAATTAGTCACTGAGCCATGAAATATAGAAAGTAAACAACTGATGTGAGCTTTCTAATGATGGAGCAGACTGAGCAATTACAAAAGAGGAGACTTTAAGAAAGTGTTTTTCTTTCAACATCAGCAATACAGTCTACCCTTGTACATCTCAAAATTAAACCATACAATATCTCCATTCTGAAAGTATTTATGTTATTACCAGTTATTGACAGAGAGCAGACCACTGCTGGTATACTGAACGAGATTTAAAACAGCGCCCCCTATTGCACTAACCTAGCTATTACCCTGCTGCTCTGCCTGGTGTTGTCTGCAGTTTGCCTGAGAGATTGCACTTTCAGAGGTGGATGTAATCAATGTTTTTCCACATGCTTTAGAGTATATTTTAAAAAAGAAAGAGTATACAGCATATGACTCAGCTGCATATTTTGTCATTTTGCAAATCACTTGCCAAAAAAATGATGAACCAAAAATGGTGACACTGCACAGTAACTCCTGTGTAGTTACATTGTAATTATTTGGTAAGCAAAAGTTATTACACAGTAATAGCAATGTAGGCAATGTGGAACAAGAGTCAGCGGTGTTCCTAATTATTATTTATCATTATAAACACACAGACACTCACTGTTACACTATGCAACACCACTAGGACTTTCAGACTGTTTGTTACATTGGTAACATCCATGATTATAAATAAATGTGACAAGGGTGGCTTTATTTCACACTCATAAATAATAACTCAGCTAACTCTTGTTCCATGTCACTCGCTTTGCACTCAGTACAAATTTCTCACTACCAAAATTGTTACAATTTAACTACACAGGTACATGTGCAGATGAATGTGGAGTGTTACCAAAATGCAGAAGTCAGTTGAGGTTTGGTTATTTCACACTTTCTACATATTCCATTGAAATCCTGAGTATTTGGGTGATATTAAAACAGTACTAGTTTTTGTAACGTGATGATGGTTTGTGTACGTAGATTTGATTTTTGAGTACACTTTATTGGTGTATCTTTTTTATATATATATAGACATAGAGTCTCACAGTATTAACCGCTGTTCTGCACCAGGGTTTTAAACATGTGCAACACTTCTGTTCATTTCAGTAGCTCAGTGTGGAATGAATCGGCAGGTGACATGTTAGAGAAGGGTTTGCACACCTGCCTGCGTTTTTCCAGAACAACAACTGAAGTTGTCTGGGTGTTTCAAATTAGGAGACAAAGAAGAAATCATTTTAAAATAAGTAGAATATATTTGTAAATAAAATGGGCAATATTTTGTACCACAAATCTTAATCTTCTGGATCCTGACAAGTGTGTTTTTCTAAATTTTTTTGCATATAAAAAATGAACTTTTTACTTGCAGTCAGGATGATATTATTTTTGATGTAATTTTTTTTTACTTTCCACATTAATGTAATATATTTGACTAATTTGTTATTCATCTTTATATGCTGTGTTGAATATGACTGTTTGTTGTACAGTGCTTTATGATTTACATGCATGTTTTGTCCAAAAGACTTTCCTTAATGACTGTAGATACTGTACAGGTTATCACAGATATTAATGCAGTAAAACTTTGTTTGTAAAAAGATCTCTCTTTGTATACTGATTTTATCCTTAAAATACTTTGAACTTGTCCAGGTTGCACATAACATTGTGGTACATTGAAGAAAGAAATGAATAGTGCATATTTTATACAATGACTCAATGTAAAGCTTAGTAATATGAGTGTTTGCTATACACCGTACCCAGATCTTCTTCAACCCGATCCCAGTCGCTTCGTTTAACCACTAGATGGCAGCACACTCAGCAACTGCAACACCATAGTGACAATCTTGTCATATCACATGAGGAATCTTCTGTATACATGCTAGAGGTATGTGTTACAGGTATTTTCATTAAATTAATGGAAGTGAAATAGGGGGTTTGGATGATGCTCAAATGGGATAGCAGAAAACTAAACTTGTTTGGAAGGAGAAGAGAGAATAAGTGCATCTCATTCATGAAGACACAGCAAGAATAAGGAAGCTACAGAGCTATGGGTCTTACTAAAGGGAAATGCCCCTGCTAGCTCATCCTATACTTGGCTCATGGTCTTCACATTGTCTCCCGGCCTTCAAGGCCACCAAGGGGCACAACTAAGGACTGTACTATAGCGAGGTACTGTAGCTGAAACACTGATAAAGAACTGGAGCCTGGCTCTGTCACATTTAAAGTTGTTGTCATGGCTGCAGGACATCTGACCCTGCCCCTTAGACTGAAATCCATGGGGGTTTTTGGATCTGGGAATCTGAGCGTGTGATTGGTCTGTAATTCATGAGTCTTGCTCCTCAAGTGTGAGGCTTGAGGCCCTGGACACTAACTATGAGCTAATGTTAGCCTAGCCTAGCTTAGCCTTGCCTTAGCAATGGCTCTGGGTCAGAGGGTGGCCAGGCTTGGTCCCTCAGAGCTTGGAGGTCCTACAGCATGTGCTGGTTCTCATCATTTTTCACCTCAACATCAACAACCAGCTCAGACCCAAGAAACCAGGGGAGGTGGGTTGATTGTGATTGTGTAATTAGCTGTGCCAATTCATCCAATGAGTGCTGAGTGCTAACAGCACAAACCAGCACGGCCTTTAGCGCTCCGGGACCTGTGTTTGGCTGCCCCTGCTCTGGAGACATACAGCAGAAGGACGTATTTGGGGCAAAGCTGCAGCCCCAAAGAGCTCAGTGCAGAATGCAAACAGATGTGGTGCACAAAGAAACAATCACTGGAGCCTAAATGAAGCTTAATGTTTGCAAAGACACGACCAGGGCCTGATGAGAGAGAGAAAGAGGGATGGCACAGTTAATGAGATAAGCGAGAATACCTGTAGAAGCTGTGGTCAGGTATGTTTACTGTTTTACTCTTTTTTTCCCTGCTTTTGTCATTGATTTTAAGATCAAAAAAAGTTTGCACAAGTCCTGAGATCATATTCAGCTTTTCTGTCACATAGTGCTAAACAAAGAATGCTAAGCCATCTGTAGAACAGGACACACGAAGAGCAGGATATGTGCAGTTCTTTCTTTGAGCGAGTTATAGCAAAAGATTTTCAGAGACAGAGAGAAGCTCATCCCTTTGGAAAAAAATCATCTTTGGACAGAAGCAGAATCAATAAAAATCACTCGATACCTAGATCTCCTGAAATATCACATTTCTGCTCCTTCAGAATTCAACACGTGTTGCAAACTCTTTAATGGGTAAAGGAATTTCACATGCACAGGGTAGCGATGATGGAGAGGAGAGGTAAGGAGAAGGATTTTCAGATTCATATTCATCAGACGAGAAACAAAATGAAACAGAGCTGAATCCCTGCTGTAGCTGGAGCCACCAGTGAGTGACATGAGAGACCAAACCGAAAAGAATTTCCAGAGCACTAGGGATGAGTGCGTTACTGTGGAAGGATAATGGCTTCCGGCTGTCACTGATCATGGTGATGATGATGATGATGATTAGTATTATTATGTATGTTTCTCAAACTGTCTCAGACCAATTTATTAACAACAAAGTCTGTCAATGCCAGAGAACAAGGTTCCATGAAAATGATGTTCATCCATTAAAGTGGACACAATTATGTGTTGTGATCTTTACCCCTAGCTTTGGACAGTTCCCATGGATGTTCTGGGAACCAACATCCATTATCTTTGGGTAGAAAGAGTGAAGGGGAGAAAGCTCACCAACAATTATGTGGTAAGTGAAGACAGCTGGCAGTGGCATAGATGGGAATTCTGGGCCCCCTATATATTATAGAAAGAAATATTGCTTTGAGGCAAGTTTAAAAAAAAAAAAAAGAAATACATTTCATTAATTATTTTTATACAGGGCATATTCAATACTGTTAGTTAATACCTACCATGAATGATGTCCATTTTCCATGTCCTTAATGATGATTGGTTATGGTCTTAATATAATTTGATTTAGGTTTTAAAGTAAATCTTTGTAGGGAAAAAAACATATTATGACGCAAGATTTTAAACATACAAAATAATTTAAACATAAATGTTGAAGCTTAATCCTGGACGTATCTTAGCATTTATTCAAGTTTAACAAGGTACACATTCCTGTTCTAATATGTAATTTGGCTCTAAAAATACTGTGGATCATGATGGATTAATAAATTATGAATATTAAAGATTGTGGCATATATAAATTATGTATGGATTTTTAAAAAGGGGAAGCTTAATTGAAATACAGAAAAAGAGCATATGAAAGATTAAAGGAAATCACAGGAGAGCATAAGAGGTAGGGTCCTGTTAGGTCACGGTCGTGACTCCCCCCACCAAAACCCCCCACCTAACATCCCATCTGTAATGAGCTCTCCTGACTCTCCTCAATCATGCCCACTCTGGCAACCCAGGGCCTGTTCTGGCAACCTGGGATCCCTGGCATTTCGCTGTGAAACGTCATAGTGCCTTTTGTAAAAAGGCTATGCTTTCAAACTGGCTTTACCCGTCAGAGTAGACTGCAATCAGATGGGGGGAATGCCAGAGATCAAGGGGACTGATGACATTAACCAGTGAGACTGAGTCAATCATTGATTGCCATTGGGCCCAGTGAGGCCCTCCAGCCTTAGCTGGTAACAGCTGGAGTTTGAGTCCCAGGGAGGGGTGGCATGAGCCGACTGAGTGACTCCAACAAACTTGTCTGGAATGATGTGTCCTGAATGGACAACATGGTACAACCAAATAAAAACCTATTGGGAACATTTACCGGATTCCCATGAATTTTGTTACATCTGGGAATCTTCCGTCCACCTGCTCAGCTCATAAACCTTTTTAGATCATGACCACAACCCCATGCGCCCCCTGCCCCAGCCCTGACCTACACATGCCAGTGTCTGAAGAAGGGTGAGGGGGGAAGGCAGCACAGAAAATTACAGTCTCATCAGCAGGACCCCAGAAGACAGATCTGGTTATCTTACATGATGAACACAACACCCCATCCCCCCAGCTCCCCCACACAGACGGTCTCCCCAGCTGCTGTGAGAAGGAAATACACATAATAACAGTTAACAACTGCTCTACTTTCAGAAATGAGGACACCTAAAATACTCCCATAATGTTCATTATGCAATTGAAACACCACTACAAATGCTCTCTACAGCGGTGTTGATAATACAACCCAGTACTGATGCAAAGCTTGTTTAGGTTTTGTTTTCACCTGCTATGAATTAATGCGGAATTTGGCTCTATCACACAGGTAACAGGAAGTGACAGGAGAAATAGCTGGAAGTAATATGTGCCACACTGGGACACTGAGATGATTCCTGTAAGCAGGAGGTTAACTCTCCCTTGTCGGACCACAGATGGTCAAACTCTTTAATTTGATGAGATGTTATTTTATTTAGCCATACCTTAGACTTTGCTGAAACAAGGCCACTGAGACCCCTGGCTATGGCAGTGAGCACCATTGCAGGGACATTGAACCTTCATGTGGGTTTTTCATGTTAATTTCTTGTTTCACATGACTCATGTCATATTTTAAAACTGACTCAGATGGCAGGCATCATAAAGACACTTCAGCACAGGCCTAAATTTAGTGTCTGCTCATAGAAAAGAGGAGTATGAGAACCAGGGAAGGGAGTGACGGAATGAAAACAGACTGATCTGTTTTATATGGCAGGGATGGCGCTGGCTAGAGGGCTCGGAACTGCAGCCAAAGTGAACTGAACAGCAGAGAGCACGCTCAATGTACATCAGACGGAGACAAAACAGCATAGATATTCAAACTGGAGGAGTTCAATGGGAAATAAAATATGGAATCAAAATCAAGGAGAATTTCAATCAGAAATTGTTTAAAATTTTGTACACATCTTGGGTAAAAAATTGACTCTGTATAGAGAGAAGATTTGGCACAAAGCCAAACAAGCCATATAGGTACACTTTTTTGCCTCAGTCCAGCCAGGTAAATGAAGACAGGTGCTCTCAGATTGAATAATAAAGTAATTTCTCTTACATGGAAACATTAAATGAACCCTGGCCAACTTAAAGATACTCTATCCTGATGGTTAAATATTGATGATTTCATAACGACAGACTTAGCCCATAGCCATGGAGATTGTTAATATTGATGATGTCATAATGGCTGACTCAGCCAATACCTATGCAGGTTGTTAATATTGATGATGTCATAATGGATGGTTTAGGCTGTTCAGACAGAGAATGTAACACATAAAGCGTAATGGCTCATAGTCACACAGTACAATGTGAGTTTTTACCTCAAAGATTTTTTTACTAAGAAAATTAAAATGACCAGCACAGAGCCAGTGCTCTCCCAGACTCCCTTAATTCATGTTGTCATTATCCATTTCTATTACAGTAACCTTTCCTAATCTGCGCAAACATCTGGACTGCCTTCTGCTCTTTCCCTCTGTGGCATACATTTCTGAGAACTCTACTGCTCCTCTGTCTGAACTAATGAAGGTATTTCAAACTTTATACCATTAAAAATAAGACTGCTTTGCATCTTTCACAATTATATTTTTAATTAAAAAACAAAGACACATACATAGATAGTTATAGTATACATACATTAAAAAGCAATAAAACATACAAAGGGTCCATAAGATAATGTAAACACCAAATGAAAAAGTATTTTCAAGTACTTAAATCACAATTAAAAAATAGTTTACAATACAATTACCAACATATTTCTGTTTAAGAAGGCATTTTGAAATCAACACGTGAATATGTGAGTTTCTAGAGCAACATGAGAGAGCTAACATTTTGAAAGTTGTGCCAGTCAGAGAGCGAAATCATTATGTCCAGGGATAGTGCAGAAAGACTGCAGAGCGGATTTTCTATATCTCTCCAATAACTGGAGGTTTCTCTCCTGAAATATAATCCAAACCAAATATAACAACATTCCTAAAAGGGTCTGAAAAAAAGGTTAATTCCTAAAAGCTGCTCTGAATCCAAATGCTCAACTCCCTACTAATTAATAAATATTCATAGATATTTTTGTGTTGTTTGGTTTGTCCATTATTTGTCTACATTTATACACACAATATAAATGCACGAAATAAACAAATCTCAATGAAGCGAATCTGAGTGCGCTCTGTTCACACCTGCCCTGAGTCAAACGCATAGTTTAAGTACTTCCACTCTTCAGATACCTGCACACTCTGGAAAACACTCCTGAAAATCCTTGGCCATTTTCAATGAAGCAGAAAATCCTTTCAGAAGAAAAATTGGTTGAAATCAACAATCCTGTACTGGGAGTACACTGGGGTGGGACATGGCCCTGTACAGCATGTACATGCAGATATGTACAAGAGATTGGTACATTTAACATTTTCTTTGATTATTTGGCTTGCCAGCATAGATTCTCTGTGTGACCATTTCCTGTATATCTCACGCACACATCCATCTGGGCAGCCGTTTCCTGTTTTCCGTCTTGATGCTGCATTGTGTGACTCAGGGTCTAGGTTGGTTGCAAAGGGATTGATACCAGACTTGGACCATAACCAGCTCCAGACGGGATGTTTAGGCCCATCTCTTGCTCCCTGGGAAGTCACTGAGTGGCTGAATCAGCTGAAAAAGCACAGAACTGAGCATGCCCACTGGGCCTCCAGGACCACAGTGTTAGACCTTTGACCCTGGATCTGATTCACACACAGCTTATGCTCTCTTTGTGGGTTTGATTCGCTCCAGAGTCCGACTCGTTTGAGCGCAGGAGCCCTGTGAAGCGGACGTGACCTCCCTCTTGGCTCTGGGCCCCGTTCCTCAGTGGGGTGGCACCCCCCAGGGGTAGCTGGGTGGAGCTGTATGCCAGAGGGGGGATGGTGTTGACCAGGATCAGCTGCAGGGACTTTCGTTCCTCGCGGTAGCGACAGCGGATGTAGCGAGCGAAGGCTGAGCGGTAGGTCTTGTTGAAAAGGGTGTAGACCAGCGGGTTCACGGCGGACGACAGGTAACCCACCCACACAAAGATGTTGAGCAGGCTCCCCATCACGGCCGGGTCACACACGGCCTTGCACACCACTGCCAGCACGTTGGTAATGAAGAACGGGCACCACATGACCACGAACAGGAAGAAGACCACGCCCAGCACCTTGGATGCCTTCTGCTCGTTGCTGATGGACTGCATGGTCCGGCGGCCAAAGGGAGGCTCCGTCCCTGGTCCACGGCCAGGGAACGACCGGCGGGAGACCAGCTTCTCTGAGGAAAGCGAGCCCTGTGGCAGGAAGCTGAGGGGCGTGGCCCAGCGAGGGCGTGGCAGGAGCTGGTCCAGGCACAGCGTGGCCTCGGTCCGCAGGGCACTGATGGTCAGAAAGTAGGTGACCACCATGATGGACAGTGGTACGAAGAAAGCCACGAAGGAGCCAATCAGAACAAAGCTGTCATCTGTCAGCATGCAGCAGCCGTCCTTGAATACCTTGGAGTTGTCATGGAGACCAAAGACGGGGATCGGCATGGAAACCCCTGCAGAAAAAGCGACAGAGTCATTGTCAGAGATAGATATGGACAATAGTATTGTGTTAACAGAGAGACCGGGAGAGAAGTGAAGGGGAGAAAAGGTTGAGAGGTCTAAGAGGGGGGGGCAAGACATATCAATACATTGTTAATGACTCACCTTACTACAGTCAGTTTTACTTATTAAACCACATTGTTACACAACCATTGTTGTGTTGTTTAACTACTATGATGTTCGTATGTTTTGTCACAAAGAATAGTTATATTGACTCATTCATATTGAACCAGTTATTACATGTACATTTATATACATTCAGCTTTTTCTAAAATTGGCTTCTTTTGAAAGCACACTGTTATATAATCGTATATTATAGTTTTTTCCATTTTCTCATTCCATATGTTACACAATTGTATAAACCCTATTGATTCAGTTACTATTTATTTTTCCTTATTAACTTGTTCTTAATTTGTCCATTTTATCCATTTTCAAATGCTTTACTGCTTTGGTTACCCTGCATCAGCTCGGTCCTGCCCATAAAATACTGTTTAATATGAAATTTTTAAATCATTGGGTGAGAGAGAGTGAAGGGAGAGATGGCTCTGTAACAAATCAATCCATGATGGCATAACCGCCGTACTTCAGTGCCTCAGCATGCATTATTTCTGCAGCGTTCCTCTGAGTGCCCATACGCTCAGATAAACCGCACAGGTTTTCACGCCACCCGTCCGAGCAGCCAGACCTGTCATTACGTGGAAAATGACTGTAATCGCGAGGCAGTAAAAAGGCCAGATGTGTCCGCAATTACAAGAGCTGCAATTTCTCGGGCCGCTAATTCAGCGGCTTCTGCTTTCGCTTTTCACCGAGACGCGGAGGGGTTCATCTTGTACCTGCATCTTGACATTAAAGAAAAATGGTTCCATTTCATTACCCGATTATCCTTTTGTTTCAGGGGAAATTATGACATCCATATTTTAAAAGTGTACGTGGGCATGAAACGACTTCTGAGTTTGATTTCCATGCCCTACAAGGGTGCATTGCTATTCCCCCCACCTCCTCGTGCCCCCCAGCGTCAGTATCTTATAAGAGTCTTTGTTATAAGACAGACTTATTTTTCATTGTGTTCTCAATTTTTCTTCACCTTTTCCCAGAATACATGGAGCACAGTCATTAATTTTGCTGTGCTCTTATCTTAGAGCCAA
Organism: Albula goreensis; assembly: GCA_022829145.1. NCBI lineage: Eukaryota > Metazoa > Chordata > Actinopteri > Albuliformes > Albulidae > Albula > Albula goreensis. The sequence goes on along the minus strand of CM040745.1, from coordinate 7,815,767 downwards.
TGACTTCCTCACCACAGGAAATGTACTTTTACGTTAGACATAACATTGATTAGAATACAGAAAAGATACGTGTATCTCACTAATACATGGACTGTAGGTGCCTGGACTACTATTCAGGCAGGAGCAGATGACCTTGAATGATTCTAAATGACCCTGACCAACTTCGACCAACTCTACCCCTGGAAGGACAAGGCCAGGTGTAGAGTTGTACCCCACCTCAGTTACCTATGGATTTCACACAACAAGAGCCCATACTCTTAATGGGTAATTCAGACCATGCTCATAGAGATTATTTCACTACAACACAATGGCATGAAATTAGTAATCCATTGATGATGCGCTAAGGATGAATTTAGCTTATATCCATGGAGAAAATCACATACTGATTATGTCATAATGATGCACTTGGCCCCATGTATGGCAATAAATTGATGATGTCATAATGGCTGACAATGTCATAATGCCATGAAGATGGTCATGTACTGATGATGTCATAATGGCTGAGTTATCCCTCACCTGCAGAGATGGTCCAGACAGCCATGATCTTCATGAAGGCTTTGGTGCGGGAGTTGAAGCGGCTGTGGTGGATGGGGTTGCGGATGCCGATGTAGCGGTCCAGCGAGATCGCACACAGATGCATGATGGACGCTGTAGACAGCAGCACGTCCAGGTAGATCCAGATGGGGCAGAGAGTGGGGGGAAGGGGCCAGATGTATCCTGCAGAACAGGAAATGACATCACACAACAGGGGTGTCAGTCACAGAGGGCTGCAGTGCCTGCTGATTTTTTTGTGGTTCCCTTTCAATCAGACTCACAAACACACATGCATGCACATGCACAGTGATGGAGTGTTAAGTCGTTTTGAATATCAAGCTGGGCTTAATGGTATATGTTAATTACTGTTTGTCAATGAAGGATCATTTCTTAATGATCTTTTGACAACATGAAATGATGCAATCTCTGACAAGTGCCACTAAAGCTAAATATAACATTGAGAATCCTGCAGGACAGGGTCTGCCTGAAATGTCCTGATTACCGCTAACATGCTCCATTCACATCAAAACAAATCCTACAAAAGCTACTACTGCAATTCAAACATGGAGAACATGGAAAACACTCATGTGAACTGTTTATTCATTTCTGAGTGTGCGGGGGGTTGGGGGTGTCATTTTTAGTGAACTCTGTGATAACTTAGCAATTTCAGGTAAAATACCACACTGCTACAATGCCATTGTATAGTAGTGGTTGTCTTTAACTGCAGAATAAAATATCCAATTGTATTGTAGTTTGTAATTCACTCATAATGCTAAACTGATCTGTGTTTTGGTGTATGAACTGAGCTTTCTGTTACAGACAGCTGCAACTGGGAAATGAACTAATGAATAATGATGATGATGAAAAACACACGTAATTCCAGCAATGTAGATGGTCTGAGCCATTGGCCCCATTGAGACCTGAGAGCAGAGCTTCAGACATGACTGTAGTTCCCCTCAGTCTGCACAGCACAGTGCTCCCTCTTTCAGTCTGCACAGCACAGCGCTCCCTCTCTCAGTCTGCACAGCACAGCGCTCCCTCTCTCAGTCTGCACAGCACAGTGCTCCCTCTCTCAGTCTTCACAGCACAGCGCTCCCTCTCTCAGTCTGCACAGGACAGCGCTCCCTCTCTGAGTCTGCACAGCACAGTGCTCCCTCTCTCAGTCTGCACAGCACAGTGCTCCCTCTCTCAGTCTGCACAGCACAGCGCTCCCTCTTTCAGTCTGCACAGCGTACCCCTCCCTCTCTCAGTCTGCACAGTGTAGCGCTCCCTCTCTCAGTCTGCACAGCACAGCACTCCCTCAGCACTGAATCTGGAATGGGGAACAGCAAGGGTCTCTACCTCAACTACACGACTTGGCAACCTGTTCCAAGGTTAGCCATGTCACACACCTTTAGGCCCTACTTGCGGAGGTAACTCACTGTGTCTATCACACAACTAATATCAGATAACTTTTCAGGGGGAGAGAGAAGAGAGAGGGAAGGGAATACTCAAGAGAGGCAGAACATGTGAGAGACAGAGAGAGAAACAGTCAGGATAAAAACAACATATTTCACCTTCCAGGCTCTGGAGCTAAAGTCATAGCAAATTGTGCTTAATCTCAACATAACAGCTTGCTGCAGTATATCAAGCTGTACAACCAAACCTGCCACTGCCGTTGTTTTAATTTACTCCAAGAGTCATTTTATTCACTGCCAATACAGGAGTACAAACCAGTCAACACAGTGCTGTATAGGTAAACAGGCTTCAACAACTGCAGTGACAGCAAATGATTTTGAAGCAAATAACAATCATTTATATACTCAACCGAGGTGTTACTGTCCCGCCATTCTATTAGTACAGTGTGGAAGACTAGAGGCTACCAAAAACTGCAACCATTGCACCCAGTGCATAAATGGATGAATTAGTGTGATGGAAACATTTCCTGTTAATGTGTGAATGCACAGGTTTAAAATACTTCTGGTTTATGTAGTTTATGTTGTAAATCAATGCTTTGGTTTTTCACAGTGAGTTACAGTGCCTTGTGTGGCATAGAGGCACAGCGGAAAATCTACCTTCGATCATGAAATAAGACAAAAGTCACATTAAATCATGCAGCCATCTCAGTGAAAAAATCCCTCTCTGTGTGTCATGGAGGGCATCACTGCTGAGGCAGAAACCAGGTATAAACATGCTGAAATATTAAGCCGTCACTCAGGAAGTCCAATCAGAGGCTGGGCTGGAGTGATTAGGATAGGATCACATGGTGATTGGACAGGATTACATTTGCTGAGGAGCACCGTCATATCCATACATTTTTCAAGGGTGCAGTTTATCCCTGATGATAGAATAATTTGAGCAGCCACACTTGAGAAAAATAACCAATTCATGTATATTAATGTGTTATTACTATTTTATCACACGTATTTAGTTTTTCTGATATTCCCCCGACCCCATTTATTCCACCTGAAATGAACTCATCAGGTCCAATGCAGAGATCCTCGCCTGCGGACACAGGAGAGAGAAGCCACCTGACTGCTTCCTCCAGTCTTTTGCCACTCTGATCTCAGCTGAACTGCTTAGCCTTCCACTGTAGCCTGTGCCAACTCAGGAGGAGGTAGGCATGAACATGTGACTCCCACAACTCACATGACAAAGAGCCCTCACTTGTTTCCACACTGCAGATGCAACAGCTATTACAAACTTGCTATGACGTTTGAAGATGATGAAGTCAGTATACATGAGGAAGTGCATTAGTTAGGTACATCTGTCTAATTGCTCTGTAGTGCCTTCTACTGGTTGGAGGCTAGAGAGCGATTAGACTGACATACTAAACTGGCTTAATCTCCAATCATTCCCTGGCGAGGCCGGGCTACTTGCCGCCTCACTAATGTGGATCTCTGGCCATACCCAGTAATGGCTTGGCTGGGATTCGAACACACATCAAGCTCGCTGTCCGACTCACAGCTGCTTTAAAACCTGTATCTCCCCTCTCCAAGCCAATTTGGGGCCCAGGGCTTTTATTATGATATTATTGTTTTGTGAGTGGGATGATAATGTGCCAGGAGTTTATGAATGGGATGTCTGTTGCTCCGGTGAGTCATCGCTCCCGTTTGTTGTGACGCTCACCTAATGGAGCCCATCTCTGCTAATCACCTGCGCTCTATGCAAACGTAATAAAGCAGTCCATTTATCCATCTCAGATGGTTACACAAGCCTTTCAGGTCGAGCACCTCACTCAAGGGAATAACAGCAAATTTCAACAAGTCAAAGTGTGTTAAAAACATGATCGACCCAGGTCCGTTATATATTTACATTATTATAATTTATATCTTACTATCTCATGTTTAGCTAAGGAGCAAAAGATGTAAAATTACTGCCCTGACCATACAGTAGTTTGTGAAGACTAAACAAAAAGGTGAAGTACCAGTGTGTGTGTGTGTGTGTATGCTTGTATGTCTGTGTGTGTGTGAAAGCGAGAATGAGAGAGAGAGAAAAGGTGTGTATGAATGTCTGTGTGTGTGAGTATGTCCCTGGGGATATGTGTGTATGTGTGTGTGTGTGTGTGTGTGTGTGTGTGTGTGTGTGTGTGTGTGTGTGTGTGTGTGTGTGTGTGTGTGTGTGTGTGTGTGTGTGAGTGTGTGCGTGTGCATGCGTGCAGGCATGCATACGCACGTGTGTGTGAGTGTGTTTTTTTTAACTTCAGTCTAGCAGATCTATCACTCTCAACAGAATAAATGTTTTCTCTCTCCCTCTCAGTTTAAATTCCTGCACTGGTGTGTTTCTCTGGCTACAGCAGGGACGTGTCAACGAGATCTGTGGCAGAGGACAACAGTGAAGCTTTGACAGAAGTGTGTAACAGCAGCGTTGTGTGTGTGAGAGCTTCTGTCATGGTAAATAATGTGTGTGGGAGAGGGACAGAGACAGGCTGCCCATTAAAGCTGGGCTGGCAGATGCTACACATACAGAAAGCCTCCTCAACACGCTGAGATCTCTGTTAGAGCTAATCATATCCAGGGAGACGTATTTCCCCATTGTCACTTCCGCGGTGAGTGAGTGTCGGGTGCCTCAGACCAAAAGATGTTTCTACTTTATCCCCCAAAAATCATCATTCTCGTAAATGATGTGCAGAGTTCACCATCACAGGACCTGAGTCACCCAGTTTCCTTTAAAAGGAAAAATGTCCGGTTTTTCCAGCATATTTATGCTTCATAAACGGCTATTCTCCGCACCCCCAATTTGGCTCAGTCGTCTTTTAAATATTCTGGGAATTCTTTTTCCAGTTTTCCAGCTCATTTTCTTTCATATGTTTTTTGATTCCCTCAGGAAATGTCTCGTGAAATTTTCTGAGGAAAAATACTGTGCAGAATAACAACTTTTAAAAAAAGATTTGTGGTTGATTTTTCTGATTGTGTGCTTGATTGAATAAATTATCAAACAAGCTTAACTCAAGAGTTAATTGAATGCAGTGAAGGCAACCTTATTTGTTAAGGAAAAGACGAGCACTTACATTTAGCTGTGAGTGTCATGTCTTTCTTCTCTGAGTCTATCATTTTCAGGACAGAATCTCTGACCCAAACATACACATCTGAGCACTGGCATTGCTAGGAGATCGCCCGTACATTTCCTGTGCCTACCTTCAACAGAAAACGCATATGGAATTCAGACAATTTAAGAAAAGAAGGTCAGTGAATGTGAGAGAGAGAGAGAGAGAGAGAGCACAGGTGGAGGAAACAATAATAAAGAGAGAGAAAACTGGTGCTGAAGGGAGCATGTGAATGTATGTGTCTGAGTATGAATTGAAGCATTCCCACTCTAATTTCACTGCATGATTTAAAATGCCCCCTGAAGAGTCCCCTAACAGTAATGCACCCCAAAACCCAAAATATACAACCCCTACCCCCGGATTCTGTTAACTAACTAAGCACCCCCGTCCCCCAACATCCACCCCACACTTGCAGAAGCTCACAGCACTATTACAGCTCTCATTCAGGTGCGCCCTAATAATACTACCCCCCAAAACCTCCCCCTAAGTCCCCTGTGCCCCTCAGCACTGAAACACAGCTGACTGGAATGAGTACACACCCCCATGCCCACTCCAGCCAAGCTCAGATGCCTGTGACCCCTGACCCCTGACCCTTAGCGTTTCCAACACCACTGCTCACCGTAGAGGATGGTCACCATGGAGACGGGCATGACGAGCAGGCCAAGCAGCATGTCTGCAATGGCGAGCGACATCAGGAAGTAGTTGGTGGCGTTCTGCAGCTTCCTCTCCAGCGACACAGCCAGGATGACCAGGATGTTTCCCGCCACCGTCACCGCGACGACTACCAGGATCAGCAGCGCCGCCCAGTTCTTCCCATCTCCCATGGCAACGGGCGATGCCTGCGACCCCACCCCCTCATTGCTGTATGACAGATTCCCACCTTTATAGCCCAGGGACAAATTCCCTCCTCCTCCTACTCCCCTACCCAGCATCCCCTGGGGCTCAGGGGACCACAGGTCCAAGGCTGCGATAGCGGGAAGAGAGGTGACAGCAGTGAAGGTGAGGGAGGAAGAGTTCAGGTCCAAAACATTCATGTTCACCTGGAGGTCCGCCATTCAAACCAGCCCCCTGACCACACCCACTCAGTGTGCGGGGCAAATGCACATCTACCTGGAGGCACTCTCAGAAAACAGGTCCCATGAACAGAGTTCCCTTGGTCAAAACAGTTCCAGTTTGGGAAGAGTTTTGTTGATATCTGGGCTGTACATGGATCAAACACGTCTGTTTTCAATTTCATACAAGTGTCCGAGAAGCGTCTTAAGTCTGGACTGAGAACATATTCCCATGCCGCAAATCTCTGAAAACCACTCTTCTCAGATGTTATGACTCACATAAAAATCCAGATGTAGGAAATGGACATTGTATGGTATCCAAAAGAATCCAAAGACCAATACACGTCTGGAAGTCTTACAGTAAGTGTCAGGTTATGGTACAGAAAGTACAAAAAACGTCAACAAAAGTACAAATATGCTTCAGAAATGGTCAGCATTTTCTTAGGACTTCAAAACCACTTCTGATCGAGATACATTTGACGTTGATCATTTTCTCCCAGTCTGGTCACAGAGGCCTTTACCTGAGATGGAGAACACCTGTCCTTCAGGTAAGACTCTGTCTCCCCCGATTGCCATGCGGTTTTAGAGCCGAGAACTGTGTTTCCCACTTGAGCTGGCACCCATAAAAGGCTTGCACACATCGAAGAGTATTATTTTAAAAAACTCTCAAAATTGAAAAGTAGACCATGAGCAGAACTCAGCAACAGTTCCAGAAAACAAATTTTAGAGCAGATCTTTGCGCGCATATCCTTGGTCACTAACAACGGACACTAAGGAAATCCACCATCGTTCACAAACTGGCTTCTTCTTGTATCGTCTTCATTGTCAGGTGCCAAACTGTTGATTCAATCTGGAAAAAAAGAGGAAAAAGAGAGAAAAGCATGGTTAACACATGGGTTGTTATCCTTTGGCTGGTCCTGCTGAGGCTGGCTGGGGCTGGGTAGTAAATCTGTGAGAGCTGAAAGGAGCTGAAGGCTTTGTTTGACTGAAGGCTGAGTACGGAGAGATGGAGTGTGGAGCCGTCAGTCTAACAGTTTCAGGTGTCCCTCCCCAACCCCCACCCCCTCCCACTCCACTGCTGAGTCCCCATGTGGAGGGAAGAGATAAATCAGACACACCACACACGGTCACAAATGCACACACACACACACATACAAACACATAGGCACATAGAAATGTACATACAGACACACAAATCAAAATGGAAATATGTAAATGTCACAGATACCACACTCTCTCTCTCTCTCTCTCTCTCTCACACACACACACACACACACACACACACACACACACACACACACACACACACACAGATCAGTGCACACACCTGTAGATAAGCTCTGTAGAAGTGGATCTTGCTTTCCTGTCAGGATTCATGTACTTGGGAAATAAACTCCTGTACTGGGAGTATGAGCATGTCACAGACCCACCCTTCACCCCAGTGCACCAATCACCCCTCTCCCAGTGAAGAGCAGAGCAGTTCCGCTGTGTCTCTTCTCTGGAGTATGAGCCTGAGCAGGTCCTCACAAAGCTCCTCGCTCACTCACAGAGCTCCTCTGAACTGAGCAGGACCCAGCTCACACACATGGACATAAGGCAAATGCTCTCTCTCTGACTCATCTCTCTCTCTCTCTCTCTCTCTCTCTCTCTCTGTCCTCCTCTCTCTCTATTTCTCTCATGCTCTCTCTGTTCTCTCTCTCTCTCTCTCTCTCTCTCTCTCTCTCTCTCTCATATCTCACAAACAGTGGAGTCCAAAAGACTCTGACCACAGTCTCAGTTTCTGGTATGTCACCCCTTTTGCTTTAATGACAGCGTGCACGGGAGCTGGCATGGACTCCACAAGTTTGTGCAAAATCTGATGATCCATGTTATCACATGGGCTTTAAGTGCAAAACATATTCTCTGCCTTTAAGAGACCCCACAATTATTCAATGGGGTCTGACCTTTTCCGCAAAGGGATTTACTAGGCCAACGTCACAAATTAGCTTAAATTATACCTAAAAATAGTGCAGAATCTTAAATATGTCCTCTTCATTTGAAATGTCATAATTTCTCTTTGCTTTAAGTTCTGTCAGATTATTTCCAGGTTTACTTGGGAAAAGTTTGAAAAAAAAATGGTCTCAGACTTTTGGACCCCAGTGTATATTTGTCAAATATGTTAAAAAGGGGTAAATATATTTTAAACAGTGTTGATGACTATTATTTAAAATAATAATGATAATCATTGTTATTATTATTGTATTTGTAATAATATGCTTAATATTATAATAATGATTATTATTATTACTATTGTTATTGGTAGTAGTAGTGCTATACTGTATATATTATATTTTCTCTTATAATAATCTCTTATTTTTAATATGGTATGCAACTCTGTCTCTGCTTCTGTTCTGCATCTGACAGTGATGGCGATGCATTCCTCTTTTAGTAAATATGAGTTTGTGCCTGTCTTTTCCACCTGCAAGCATGTGGTAACTAAGCCTGTACATGGTCAGGATCGGTCTCTGTTTCTCGTCTCTGACAGAGAGGACATAATCTGTAAGAAAGTGTAGTTTTTTTTTTTTTGGTGTTTTGTCAGTTAAGTGTTTTGGTTTGCTCACATCAAATCAAATGTTTGCTTGTTTTTTTTTTATTAGTGTCTGGTTAGCAGAGCTGGACTGAGCGCAACATTACTTAGTTGGGCTTACAGAGAGTTTACAATGAGCTGCAGCACCAGCTGTCTGATGGGACTCTTTCCAAGGCTCAGCTCTTGAGATTCTAGAGCTTTGGAACCTGATGCTTCCAGAATTTTAGAACTCTCTCTATTCATCCTTAATAATTCATGGAATCCTGTCTGATTCTGCAGAAAAAAGCTCCATTAGGTGCTTGTCTTTGTGTTTGTAAGATAGTTCTGCCAAATGTATTGTGCAGTGTATACGTCTCTTTTTCCATTACAATTATAATACCAATTCATATATGTGTCATTTGCATGATAAGAGAGCTTGTTTAACACCCTCCCTCCTCCCTCCCACTATCCATACAAACACACTCCACCTTGGCCGAATGCATTCGTAACAAACAATAAGACAGCTCTCAGAATTAATAAGGAGCTCAGCTGATATGCAAATCCAAACACAAAACCTTGCTCATCCTGCTCAACCCACAAAAATGTAGCAGGGAGGAGAAGAATTATGCTGCCACCTCCCTCACTGTAGTCGCATCACCCAAAATCCTTTTTTTTTTCAAATAGCTCTGGGGGGTCTGGAACCTCATTAATTTGGGAAGCTACTTTCTTTCCTTGATGATGAGGTGTTAGTGAGAGGATGTAAGGAAATGGGTCTCAGTCTCCACTTTGGCCAGCTTGTGGTGGCCACACAGCCTGCTGTCTTCAGCCTGCCTGTTCTCTCTGTGGTGATGTGTCTCTATAGCAAGGCTGTGGTTACTGTGTTTCTACATTGTTATTGTATGCCATTTTTTTTGGATCTGAAAAAAGAGCATTGTTGAGCAGAGAGCAGGGCAGGAAGCCCTGAGGATGTAGAAGACGATGACTCGAGTCATGGATGGCAGTTGATCTCAGTGTGCTGATGTTCGATGCTGTGGGAGAGCCGGGTTTTGTGAGTGAGGTTGCAGTGAAATTGGAATTAGGCAAATTGTTTTTTCCTTTTTCCTTTTGAAGTATTGTAAAGAGCAGAAATGCAATGTAATTGTGGAAAAAACATTGACACATTGAAGAAGCTGCTGAAATTCAAATTCTCTCTCTGTCTCTCTCTCTCTCTCTGTTCCTCTGTCCAATCTGCAAGGCTCCCTGACACCTGTGGCTCAGCAGGATAGGCAGTTGTGACAGGGGTCCTGTTTTATTCCAGGACAGCGTAGATGTGACAGGGGTCCTGTTTTATTCCAGGACAGCGTAGATGTGACAGGGGTCCTGTTTTATTCCAGGACAGCGTAGATGTGACAGGGGTCCTGTTTTATTCCAGGACAGCGTAGATGTGACAGGGGTCCTGGTTTATTCCAGGACAGCGTAGATGTGACAGGGGTCCTGTTTTATTCCAGGACAGCGTAGATGTGACAGGGGTCCTGGTTTATTCCAGGACAGCGTAGATGTGACAGGGGTCCTGTTTTATTCCAGGACAGCGTAGATGTGACATGGGACCTGTTTTATTCTGGGACATCACTGTCCTTGTTGCTCTCATCTCGGTCACATCACCCCCCACCCCATCCAACACCCCCATCCAACACCCCCATCCATCTCTTGCACTTCTATCATCACCTCCCTCGTTAAAATGGCAGATATGGAGATGCAGAACCAGAAAATGTGACTTTATGGTGACGATGTGAGTGAAATGGGTTTGCTCTCATTATTATTGAGTTGTATGCTTATTTCCAGTAAATAGTTTAATATCTGTATTTGTTTAGCAGCCTTCCCGTCCCCTGGATGGTGACTGTTGGAGGCCAGCTTGGGAGTTGCCAAGACAGCAGTGAATGCAGACACACATACACGCATACATGTGCGCACACACACACACATATGCACACATATACACACACAGTGAACACATAAACATACACACACACAGTGAGTATTTTCTGTGAAAGCTGCCAGCTACAGTTGTACCTGTTCTTTTAAAAATTTAAGAGTCACTGCCATCTGATGGGTCAACATATGTCGAAGAGACCCAAGGAGGGCAAATAAACAGCAATACACAAGAACAGGAAGGGGGTAAAGTTTGAATCTGCTGGGCTACGCAACCGCATTCTCCCTGTCAGAGAGGGAAGCTCACAGACTGTCTGAGCTCCATGTTAATACTTCTCTCTGATCTCCTGGCAAAGGGAGGGGAGAGGGGGGTGTGAAGGGGACACAGGAGGCTGATAATTACAATTCTGACATTTCCCCATTTCCTCAGTAAAGCCAACAAAGATAACCACTCAAAGATATCAGACATGGTGTAAGTGCATGCAAATTATTAGCTGTCAAGAAATCCACCAGTGTTGACTCAACAAGAGCTAGTACGGGTGTTTTGCTCAGAGCAAGTAAAAAAGATGAGTAAATTAAATTGTCACCTCTCACTGGGGAAAAAAAAGCCATTTGAATTTAATGTGTTGTTTTGTAACATTGTTCTTTTCAATTCCACATTCTGTTTTCAGCTTTCATACACTTATTTGGAGCCTTCTACACATGATTTCATGCAGATTGTGAAGAAAACTGATTTATCCCATAGTTTCTCCCATCATTTCACACTTACTGTGGTCTTATGTGGTCATAAAAAAGACTCCAGTTCCCAGCATGCGATGTGGCAGTCGCACAACTTCATGCTACATGTTGCTAAAAGGAAAAACAGTACAGCCACCCAAATTGTTGACTGTGTATCATTGTTAAAAAAGGCTATAAACCTTTCTCAAAGTTGTCCAGAAAAAACAAACTTCACCCCCCAGGTAACCCTAACCCCCCAGGTGTCTTTAGGAACCCAGTGATGTTCTAATGGATGTAACGGTTGTCACACTACATTACCTTTGCACCTAGCGGAAACTCTTGTGCAGACTGACTTACAATGCAAACACAGTGCATAGCTTGGGGTTGAAGTGCAACGATACTCTACATGAGGGAAGTGAAACCCCTGAGAGCAGAGATTTGGCTGGGTACTTGTTGTTGCACAGAACTGAATGATTCATTAACGGTTCTGTTAAGAACCATTGAGAAAATTTTTTTATTGGAGCTTAGATATTCATAAACATGCTATCAATGATTCATTCACATGCTTACCTAAAAATAATTATCAGAAACTTGTTGAAACTTTTGCAGAATTCTGTCACCAATTTTCGCATCAAAGTTTCGATTTACCTTCACTGTGCCCACCTTACGCGAGGAAATGAGGACAGAGTCTCTATCTATAGAGCCGAAGGCGAGGCTTCAGAGACGAGGTGTCGTCGCACGCAGGGAGGCATAAAAAAAAACCTTGGCTCCTCGCTAATCACCCCCAGGTCTGTCGCCACGTACCAAGGACATCACAACTCCTGGCACAAAGAATCGGGTGAAAGGGCGCCTCCTTCTGAAGGAATAATTTCAGAAGGAGAGGAAGGATAACAGCGATCAAGCGTATGAGTCAGACTTGCTCCCTTTGTGATTACATCAGAGTCCCACTGTGCTTGAATCACGAGCTGACGTCCACCGTTCGGTGGAAGCGTGAAGTTCTGTCCCCCCATTCATTACGGCTCCATCATCACCCCCTACGAGCGTTTCGCGTGCCTTGTTTTGAAACCCATTCCCGGTGGAAATGTCGTGTGGGCAATCTCCTATCAAGATTACAGAAAAAATCATCTCCTTCATTGCAGAAAATTGAGGGACTGTGAAACTAGTTTCCCTAAAGCTAAACTGCCTCTCTAAAAATCTAATCTCCTCCAGAGGTGTACCTGCATGTAACGGTTTAGGACTCATCCTCACATGTGCACGGAACGAAATCTGTTTTCATACATGTGTTTTAGAGTCATGAGTCTAGAGCATTGATTGAGAACAGGATTTGCTGAATACATTGCTAATCCAGTAATCTTTAATCACTGTTCAAATGGCACTACAATATCATCAGAGGTTAACCGGGTTAACGTAGATTACTTTGCCTGTCAAGAGCACCTCCATTCTAAATTCTAAGAACTGCTAAAATGTGCACTGCTTGACATGCAGTCATTCAACTAACAGATGCGTAGCTTCAAACACCCACTTCATTCCTGTTGTGCACAAATTTATGAGATGCTAGTGTAGATCACGCAGGTCACAGAGGTGAGACCTACAATCCCTCAGCTGTAAACCACCACAGCATAATTCATCACTAATATCCAATATGTACCTGACAAAATGCCCGTTCTGGATAATAACAGTTTGGATGACTTTGAAGTTTCATATTTCATATTTTCATATGCCATCACACCCCCCACCCTCCCCCCTTTCTCTTCAATGTCAGCTAAGTTATTAGCAGGCAGAGTGCGTGGGGACTGGCTGCCCCCGTGGTGGCAGGTACATGCAGGACCCAAGGACTCAATCCAAAGACCGCACCTATTTATAGAGACGGGCAAGTGGGAAGGCTGCTGCTCTGGAGGCAGAAAAGGAAGAAGACCAGCCTTTTGAAAGTTAAGACAGGGAGACGTCTTGACTATGGCTGTAAATATCCAGCAAAAAAATACCAGGGAGTGCAAAGCCAAGTGTTAGACAGTCTGGAGACGATTTGAGAAGAAGACATGGTCCTGCTGTGCTGACTGCTAATGAACTTTCTATCGCCATGATTTCAGGTTTTAATTACACTTTCGCTTACTGATTGGGAACTGGACTTGTAACTCAGAGGTTGCAAGGGTTAATTCCCTGTCATACACACTGTTGTTATACCCTGGGGCTCTAAACCAAAATTAAAAAAAAAAAAGTTTAGATAGATAACATGAAAAATGTAAGTTGTATTAATCACTCTCGAGTGTATTTGAGGAGACTAAATGATGTAGCATTGGTGGGGGAGAGGGGGAGAAGTGGCGAGCTGTAATTCAGTCCACATGGAGACTAACAAGATTGGCCATGTTGTGAGATGGCTGATCGTCATGTACAGGATGCTGAGGGGGAGAGGGACAGGGCCCTGGTTTCTCTCTGTGGCGTTGCTGTGTGATCAGCGCACTGTAACTGTGCCACATTGGGGGTGGGGGGGGGGGGGGGCGGGGTTGAGCTGGCTCCACGGTGCTGATCAGGCGGAATCTGCAGTATGTTTGGTTTCTGACTGTCAAGCTGCTTTGGTACAGGAAGATGGCCATTTATGATCATATTATACCTTAACTCAATGACCACCGTGCTCTCAGTGTGGAGCCATGCACCAGCCATGGTTTGCCTTATGTAATACCTTCAACAGAGTCACTTTTAATGGTTTTACTATTTATTCATTAACTATTACTAAATGGTTTACTTATTTGGGATACATATTATTAAATACCTAATGGCCATATTTTATTGCTGTCATACCAAAATGAATTGAACACTAAAATATGGTGACCAGATCACTTGGATGTCTTTCAACCCAGTTATAAGTAATCATTTAGAATAGAATAGAAGAATAGAATAGAAATGTACATAATATACTATGCCTTCATTTGGTATCCCACCTCAACCACATGGTTATTTCTTCCCCATCTTACGCTGTGTTTCAAGTTCACACTTCAACTAATGAATCGTTCTTGGCTGTGTTTTAGCCTGGTCCAAATTCATCAAAAAATACAGTCCCATACACACACACACACACACACACACACTGGCCCCTAGTATGTACATAAATCATAAATCAGAATTGCCTGCTGAGAGCAGGCACTACTGTTACTGCAGGAGCAGAAACGTACATATTTCCCCATGTTATTTTGGTTTGATGGGAGTTCCACTCATGCTGGCTGTGGTACAGACACACAGTGCACACTGAACACATAAGACAGTGAAGGAGCTGTGTCTGTACAATATACAGCATGGTTAATGCTTACAGACAGGCGCCTCAGAAAGTGTGCACACAGCGGTCCCACATCCATGGCCTTGGGTCCAATATGACACTGTAATGAGACATCATCATACAATTAAACTAATAACCATTTCATAATCAAATCTATGCATTCTGCCTGGCTCTGAAGTATGGTGGACACACTGTTCAGAGCAGGTTTTCATCACTGAAATGTCTATTTGCAAACTACTCATTAACACTGAAATTAACACAACATCCATGCATGTTCACTATCACTAAATATAAAAGACACTGTAAACATATCACACGTGCTTTTCCCCTTATTGGTTAAAAAAAATGAGTAAACTTCAGAGTCAGAAATTACAAAGGAACATGAGAGATGGCTGTGAAACAGCCTCCCTGCAGAGCTGCTGTGTTTGCTCAACACTCGCTCAGGGCCAGCGAGGCCTGTGAATGGAAAAACACTATTTGAAGGAGGAAGACTGGAACAGGACAGAGCCTGGCTATTGATAGGCTGATACAAGGAGCAGGCAAAGGAATATTGGGTAAGCATACGCTCATAAATCATATATGTTAATGTATGTACATATCATGTTCATATACACAGATTAACCCAAGATTGCACAAATTATTCCAAAATGTGTTTTCTACCTTTTCATTATTTGTCTAAGGTCTGTTTTTAGAGTGTAAATGGAGCTGTGGAAAAAAAAGTCTGTACAAACATTAAAAAGCTTTCTGGCTCCATAACATGGATCAAATAATTATTTGCAATAATTAAACTGTTTGGACATATACATGTAACATACATGTGAATTAGTTACTTCTGAAGTAAATAAGTTGTTTTAAAACAACAGAATAATACAGAAATACAGAAAAAAAAATCTTTTATATGATTGTAGATTTTTGGTGAGTTATATGTTTCACGCCTTTTTGTAAACTTTACATCATAAACGACAGGGTTAAGAGCAGATACACGCATGCTTTTTTGTAAATCCTCCAATGTGATCAGTGCGAAATTCCTGGCTGCTCTGGACTGTTGCGGGGTGGAAAAAATCAGACAAATTCCTTTCCACAATTAGATGGCATGAGCCAGAAACAGAACGAAAACAGAAGAAGGCTGGGGATGACAAAATATTACAGATGTTTACAAAGACACTTTGAAACACTAACAGTAATGGAAAAGATTGAAAGGGAAAGACAAATACTGAAAATACAGACAATAGCACTGTATTTGATTGAATGATGTTTTGTTTCCTTGGTAGGAAGAAGAGAAGATCTGGAGTTCCCAGAATTTACTATTTGTCCCTGATTCAGTTCAATGAGTTTTTATTTTCCCTCCTGTTCTGCCCCACTCAATAAGTAGATAAAATAACACATCACGTTAAGAACAGGAAGTGGTAGTGAGGCATCAGAACAAATATGTTCTGAAAAAAATTCCAGACAGAACCACACCCATCACCATTGTTATTATTTTTCCATGAATAGTTATGAATCGCAGTTGTAGTTTTTATTTTTGAGTGTTTGACCATAAAGATGAATAGATGTACATAGTATATACTGTAGATAAGTACATAGCACATACAGTATGTCATTTTTTTACCAGTAGTTATTTAAGTCATGCTGGCCAAATCCAAACCCCACACCAAAGCATGGTGGCCCATATTTACTGTAAGTGTGAGGGATGTAGCCTGTGGGCTGGGATGCCAGTTTGTGTGGATTCGGGTGGCACCGTGCTTAACTGGCATACCGCTGAGATCACAGCCACGCTTAAGGAGCAGATTTAGTCCCGGGGATCACTATATGCAAAGCAGCCTGAGCATACTCCCAGCAGAAACGGGGTACTTTTGGATTCCCCACAGAGAGACTAATTTAGTCTGACAGTTGATGTTCCCCTTCCTTACACCAAGAGAGGGGTTTGTTACACCACAGGGCCTACCTTATGGAGGCAGGGCAAGAAAACATCAAATGCAGTAACTGCATATAATTCCCAAGAATTATGGATATAGTTTCCAATGCAAAGGATGTGACACTTCACACAGATTTGTCACACTCTAACACTATTCATCGTACACAGATTATCTGCCTTCATCATGAATGAGCTCTGTTTACTCTCATTTGGGATACCACTATTTTCCTTTGTTGCTCCCAGTTTAAATGTTTCAGGTCTCAGGGGAACTCAGACTTTCAGAAAAAAAAAAAGGACACTGAGTTTAGATTGCGCATTGAGTGTTTAGATATTAACACGTCATGATTTGAGGAATGAGGTGTTGTCGGAATGAAGCGTAGGATCTTGAGGTTAAGTTGTTGTGGAAACTGGGGCCTCGAGGTTAAGCTCTATTAAGACAGAGCAACAATACAGAAACAGAACAGGACTTTATTTTCCCTGCTGGAGAAATTCAGTGGTGTTTCAGCTCCAGGTTCTTGGTTTTTCGAGTGCTATGTCTTTGCAGAAATGGATAATAAATTGTATGCTATAGCTCGTTTTTTCATCAACCTACTCCTCTGGAAGAATTTTAGCCCCTCTTGCCTTTCTTCCTGATACCAACTCCCAGCAGAAATGGGGTGTTTTTGGAATCCCAGATCGAGTGGCTAATTACATATCACATCCTGAAGTTTGAAAATGGTGTTACATAATGATACAAATCCAGAAATTCACATAAGTGAAGGTGTGAGTACTTCAACCATAGTAGTCAGACGTTCTCTGACTTCCTCCCTCTGCCATCCCACATGTTCTTTCATATAGTACAGATGTGAAGTGCCAATCCAGTTTGCAAAGTAACTGAGCAGGTGGGGTTGAGTTATGTTTCCAACTAGCACCCTCCCAGTCTCTGCTTCCATTTTACTAGTATTTCTCTGAATAAGGTCAGGAAGTACATCTGGCTAGAATAGGCTTTTAAGGTACAACAAGGCATGTCATGAGGATCCTGGTGTAGGGGTGAAAAGAATCATGGGAATTATGTGTTGTGAAACACCCAGGTGCTCAAAATGGCAGTGTGGAAAACCTCAAACAGGCTGGACAATTGGAAAGCCTCCATTGGCTCAAGTCCTTACCTGTGAAAGCGACAGCCACTTTCAAAGGTAACATTGCTATGACCTTTTATAGCAACCTGGACAGCTTTTCTTTTCAACACTATCAATGATGATCTGTTAGATTTCCTTGTACAGTGTGTTCACACATGAAGGTACTGGATAAGGAGAAGCATGACTGAATGCTGTATTTGAGGTACACATCCTTTTGTTATTATTGTCTTGATACTGTCCTTGAAAAATGATGTGTGAAGACCTTCTATGGTCAGGCACCAAGTTATTCCTCTGATTTTACAGATTCAATACAATTTGTAGACAATATATTTTGTTGCATAATGTACTCCCCTTGAAAGGAAGGATTGAAAGCACTAGATGAACCAAGGTTGAAACCAGGGTCATTTCTGATTGGCTCACTTAATGTCTGAGTGTCTGTATGAAAGGATAAGACTTTCGTCACTTTCTGCATACTTTCCTGGTTCATGCATTGAAGGTGCAGATGTAATGTCACTGTCAACAAAATGGATAATCTGCAGAAATCTTACCAGCTTTGATGGGGGGGGGGTGGGGGAGAAATTACCAGTTATACTGACACAATCTCTCAATGCCCCCCAAATCAAAAGGCTCCATGGCATTTTTGGATCAGGCTGAATTTATGAAAGGGGCTACTGTCACTTCAGCCCACCCTTCTCTTCAATCTCTGCCTCCATATATACCTATATAGATTTATATATACCTGATTAAACACAGCATCTACAAACAAACAATCGCATCTAAAAAAAATTGTCCCTACTAAAATGGTCTATTATGAATATTTCATGTGATGTAATGGTATATCAGAATATGTTAAAAAAAGATCTGTTTATGCAGTAAATGTGTGCATGTATATTTCCTCTAAGCTGTCATCGATTTGAAATGGGAGGGTGTGAGTGCACCCCTCGGCATAGATTTCTGTACGTCCTCGATCCTTCCTGTTCCTCGGCCTGCTGCTGGTGCTTTCTGGGCTCTTATGTGCATAAAATCAGCACATAAGCATGTTTCCATACCTCTCACGCGTGACTCACGCACATTTCTTATGCCGAATTTCAGTCCACGAGTCACAGCTACGTCCTCAAGCCTGAAAACTTCAAACAACTTCAATCAAGGGATAATTGCACTTGACGATGGTGTTCACTTGTGTTTCCTCCATCTTTGAGTGAAAATCAGGCTATAGCTGATGGATGCATGAGGAAAATGCTGCTAAAAGTATCCATGATTGCGGTGATTAAAATCACATCCCCCAAACTTTGCAACCCCATGTGAAATGGCCATCTCTCACATTGCGTCTTTGTTGGTTCCATTTTGCGAATGCATTTGTGGGTGCACAAAAACACTGTCACTTGTAAAATCAAAAGTTTCGTGACTCTGCAGGGATCAACAATGTGGAAATTCATCACACTTTAGAAGCAGTTTCAAAAAGAAGTTTTTTTAGGTCAACATAAAGTTACAGATATAGTTGCACAATGGCATGCAATCCACTCAATACCAGACATCGATATTTTTCTAAACTGATCCACACTGACATTTATGTCATTTAAAACTGAAATAAACTTGTGAAGACAACAACTCTGACTAGACTTTTAACAACTCTGACAAGAGTTTGCAACTTGAGCAATAAAAATCAAAGAACAAAGGCTATCACATTTCTTCAGCTCATAGTAAAAAGCCTTGGAGCATACATGAGCTGGGGGTAACATTTTAAAAGCTTTTCACAGAAACTCAGTGTGCTCTTTTCCTTCTGTGCTCATTCTGTGTCACACTATTTTTTTGAGTAATAAGAACACTTGAGGTGCCCCTCTGTGTGTCTGATTGCTGAGTGGTGTTTGGTAGCACACTGTGTGGATGGATTTTCTCAATTGCCCCTTCAAACAACACATTCATCCAGCATCAGTGCGTATGCAGCAGCACAGCTGAGGATAACTGACTATCAGATTCGCTGTCGCTCATTGCCAGTATAAAACTCATCCTTGCAGTGAGACACAGGCTCCGTGTGAATGTCCGACACAAAACCATCCTAGTCTACCCAGACAGCAGAAAGGACATGGCGTTAGACCGACCATGAATCATTTTCAATTTAGCTCCGCTCTTTTGCTTTCATTTCCTTTTATTACCTTACAGAGGCATAAAATGGCTCATCCCCCTCCAGAAGGGTAGGTTTCGACCTTGGTGAGTTTGTTTGCTCACAGAATCCCAGCTCTGCTCCCCTCAGGTGTTTATCTGTATCACACACAGGAGAAGTTTATGCTTGGCACACTTGGCAGGTAAAAATACATTGCGAGAATGTAAACTTCACAGTAATTCTTGCTTAATGTTTGCTAATATTCTAAGAGAGGACCTGAAGTGGGAGGTTTCCTCCACAACATTGAAAACAAAGCTCAGAGCTCAACAGAACGCACAGATATTGTACTGCATTACATGCTGGTTATGGAAACGGAGGGAGGTACCTCACTTGGGTGGCTAGCGTGTGGGCAGGATTTTTATCTGGGACATTTGCCCTGGCTCAGTTAGCTAAGAAAGAGTCTCCATCAACGTCGGCTCCTTCTTATATCAGATCAGAGAAAAATACATAAGGACCACACAAGCCCACAGAGGGACAGAGAGCAGATTCAGCTGTCACTCCTGATAATATCACACATTCAGATTACACAAATGAATGGGCTGATAAAATAATTAAGAGCGGATGCTAGCATGACATCCAGAAACAGATATGTCCTTCCTTCACCCTCGACTGCCAAATTAAGGATTCGGAACTCAGTACTAACAAATGTCACTCTCTGTCACCGGTTGTGGGATATTTTGTCATTTCAGAATTCTGATAATGTAAGTTCACTGAACTGTGTTTGTCTTGTTCAAAATGCTATGTGTATTACCATCACAGAACAGAACTCATATTTCAAGACTGTGTAAACAGCTTATGCTTTAGTTTGTACACAAAGTTGTGACATTTTTTTGCGATTTTAAAACTGTTTCAAAGCTGTCTCTATTTTTTTTGCTAGCCTTTTTAAAAAAATAAAATAAAGTTTCCATTGCTGAAGTGTGAAGCGTGGGTGAAGTGTCTGCCTGTTTACCAGATCCCCTTCTCCCTTAGGCTTGTGTATGATAGCTGGTGAGATGGAGGAGAAGTCTCTCTTTCAGAATATGAAACACTTGAGGGGTGTTTAGTTCTGTGTATTCTATTTCAAGACCCACATTTGGTGAAAAAAAACTCAAAAATTCCATTTCTTTTCTGGCAGTAATTACCCTGGATAAAGTATGAGCGGATGCAGTGCATGAAATCTGAACGAAAAGCTCACTGGCTCAATGGCTCACCTGGCTACCTCATAACCAACTATTTTATTTGCCTAATTAAGGGTCGCAATATAGACAGGATGTGCTTTCCACGGAGATGCATTTAGATGTTTTCAAACACAGGAAGGAAAGGCACCTGCTGTTGGGACATCTCTGTAATTGAATTATCTTTGTGAGGTGATGTGATTAGTGCGTTTCTGTGATTACACAATTACGGCCCGAATCTGGTTATGGAGTTGATGTGAATCAAATTTCTTTTAAATGCAGCTTCACATGGTTGTGTCTCTGGTCGCTGTGTTATCCAGCGATAGCTGTCACTATCTGTAAGCACTGCACATACAATCACAATGCTACACATAAACCCCTCTCAGAAAATCAGCATACATGATGCTAGTCTCAGGTAGCATTTATCATCACTATTAATTAAGGATCACTATTTTTCCCTTTTAATGTTCTTATTCTGTTTGAGGATGGTGCACACTGGTATTGCCGGTTATTTTGTCAGAATAATAAATCATTCGCTTCTGTTATGCACTCTTAATTTATTTATTTTCTCTGGTTTAAAAAAGAACTCCACCTTTACCTCAGACGATCCTTTGTGTCTTTCATTCAAAGCGTTGATCATGAGCAGACAGCAACATTCCAGAAGCCTTGTTACCTGGGCGACACAGGGCTAGTAAACACGTCAGTCAAAAACAGACAGGACAGGACACTGAGACCAAAGCTGTGACGATGATGAAACATCAACACTTCTAATTCCCGGCTGTTTCGCTTCCCTCCGAAAATCTGCACGCTTTAGATACATAGACACTCTCGTGATCCATTACAAGGTGTTAATTTGAGATGGTCAAGAGGCAGCCAAGTCTGCCTGACTCACAGCTATGAGCCAGACTAATTTATGGTACAACTCCTCTCAGCCTATCAAGATGTGCATTTCTAATAGACTAATAGTCATTTACTACTTCTAACCAATCAGTATTCTCAGTGGTGATTGCATGAGCTCATCTAAGCCAGCCAAATCCACCCTCACACACCTCTGGAATCAATCCGATTGCAAGAAGCCCAGGCCATAAAAAAATTAACAAAGCTTTAAAATGGACAGCTGGAGTGGAAATAGGAAACTCTCTAAACAAGACTGTATTCAAGACAAGGCTGCAGACCTCAGTCTTTTGCTCAAAATGTATATAACTATATACAATCAACTATATCTCTATGTTTGTCATTATAGATTTAGAAAGATGCTAAGCTAAAGGCCAAGGTCCCAGATAAAGGAACTAATCACACTCCTACTGCTCCAGAAATTGCATCACAGTTTCTATTGGTTGATCATGGGCCAGTTTTCCATTATACTTACATACTAAGAGAACCTTTTGCCTCCTGAGGTGATTTTTTCCCCAGTACATCTTACTAAAGTCTGACTAAATTGACTGATAATTAAGGCACAATGCTGTTGAGTCTCAGATTAGTCCCTCCTTTTTAAAACAAATGTCTCTGAAAAGACATCAGTGTTGACTGATTAAAAAGCAGCACAGAACAGCCAGTCAAACAGTTTTCATAAAGGCATGTAAATGATTGATTGAGGCCATTATAGACATTCGGTTAAAAGCGTCATAATGAATTGTTTTGCTTCACTTTGCTGTTATAGAGCATCCGCCTATTACTTTATTGGATCCACATTATAAGGTCACTGTAGATTCTTTTGGTTTGCTAGTATTCATTAGCGTAAAGCACAGAAGGTGTGAGTGCTGACTATACTCGAGGCAGAGCCGCTGGGATGGGATGAAATGTTTCTCCAGCTCATGAAGAGGCCCTAGAGAGACTAGCACCCAGATGAACATCCTAATTACTCACTAATCCTTTAACAATGTGTATCTTTGTGTGCCTTCACCTGGGAATGGGGGCCAGCCCATTGCCATGACAACCGGATCTTGTCACTGTGACAACTGCATCCCTGGAAGTCACCATTGGAGGAGCCATCCTCTAAAAGAAAAGACAACCCTTTCCATCTTGGCTGGTGTGTGGTGAATGTTCTTGCCCAAAAATTGTTGCTGCAGTAAGTTTCTTGCCCTTCAATATAAAACACTTTTAGATCACAAAATGAATGGTGCTGTATAACTTCAATCTATGACAGGGCTATTCAACTGCAGTCCTGGAGAGCCACATGCTTTGTGCAGTTTGAACAGCCCTGATCTATGGAACACATCAGTGACATTAGCGTACTATGATCATGCATCTCCGCTGTCTCCAGAGACTTCCACAGTCTTCCACAAATCTGGCATGACAGCAGGGCGGGTGTGAAGAAGATAAACACAGTCATCTGTGTGGACGCTGAATGACTGAATCAACAATTTCCTGTGGCTTCTCACGCATTCCACAGCGGTCAGAAACCTGACAGGCGTAAATTAAAAATGCAACATGGTTGGCCAAGCGCAGAAAGAAACAAAAATCAAACAGGTTGTGTTTCAATCTGTGTATTGCTTATGCAGCCTTCTTACACTATAAAATTAAAAAATGCAGGTTAGTTGCCTTAGACAAGACTCACTCTCGTTTAGACGCTTGTTCAGGAAGCAGGAATAGATGTGATCGGATGTTTGCATCACAGCCATGCCATTATTAGCTATGGGTCACACTTGCAAGGGAACAATTAGCCTAGCCTCATCAGGAATTGGAAGGGGTTAAGCCAATTAAGATTGTTCGTCCCTGTGGTTACACAAAGTGCATCGGCTCACACACTCATCCAAAAGCATGTTAGACTTATGTCCAACAGAATTCACATTCTGTACTTGCTGATGCCATAGTCACCAGTTTCCTGGATTTTTTTAGCTGGTGCCATGGTTACAGAGTCCATGGTCTTTATTAGCTGGTACCATGGACACTGAGTTCACGGTTTCTATTGGCTGGCACCGCGTTTACTTAATTGATTCTTTCTATTGGGTGGTGATTGTTCTGTTTTTGTATGCTTTATTTCAATATGCAAGGTTGCTGAGTTCATGCTTTTGTTTTTAACAGAGAAATACAAGGCCAAACATCAGACCTCACCAGGGAGTAACTAATTCTAAATCTTGATAGAAGAGATTGTAAAGGCTTTTTGAACACTGCTTCAGCTGTGATACTGACCAGCTTTGGGCAAGAAATATACTGAATAACAATAGCACTTGTCAAGAATGAGTTTGTTTATGCAGAAAAATCTTGTCATCAGCACGATTCTGAAAAGACTTCAAAGAAGAATAATGGAGTGAGAGAGAAAGCACTTTGTCAGAGGTACTCAAATCAATAGATGCACAATGTGCACTCTAAAGAGCATTCTGGATGCAGACCAGAAATGTCATCTCAAATGCTATTTACTTTTGAATTTCTCCACCAGTCCAAAAGACAAATCCATATAAAAATTGCCTGACAAAGTTATAAAAATTACTAGCTTTGATTTGTACTGAAGAACAAAAAAATTGTAGAACAGAAACAAAAGTCTGAAGAAGCATCAGCTGCCCGTGTACCAGAGAGCAAAACATCTATTGTGCTGTTTGTTTTTCTTCTCATTATTAGGTCTGCTTTATTTAATTAATTTGAAAGTACACACTCTTGACTGCGAAACATTAATTCCCAGTTCAAACGAGTTCACAATGTACCAATTGCCAAAGGTATGAGACCACTTCAGGGCAGAATAAGAACAGAGGCCATATTCACACAGTGTCTAAGAGAACCAGCGCTGATCTAAGATCAGCTTTACTTTTTATATCACATGATGCATTATATCATGTATCTGGTTATGAAGTAGACAGGATAAACATGATCCTGGATTCACAACCATTTAATGAATACATAAACAGGGTTACAAAGATATCAGTCATGGAATGACAATAAGGACTCTCCAGGAAGGTATGTAAAATTGTGTTGTTCCACATTATCCTAAATTTGTTGAATAGGAATCAGATGTGGTAATGAGGTCATGGCATGTGGGTTAGATCACTAGTTGTGGTTTATAGACAGGGACATTGCCCACAAAGCTTAAATAAGCACCCTCTCTCTTGGAAAGAAATGCTTTATAATGGGATAGATAGTCACTCAACACCATTATGTACCAAATGACAGCACCCTTCCCTTCAAAGAGTATGTGTGGGCCTAAACCATGACAGCAAAATGAGCTCCCCATTACAGAACCGCCAGAAACCTTTACCGTTGAAACACGGTGACATTTCGATTTTATGGTACGGTGCAATACACAACATGTAGTAATTTATGTTAAACATTCAGCACACTCCCAGGCAGATTATAAGCATAAGCATATTCAATATTCATACATAATTTGCAAATTGACATAGCGGATGATAAAGCATGTAAAAGGTCTCAATGATATTATTAGGCAACACGGATATCCAGACTATAAATGTCCCTAGCGCCTCCAGGATACGACTTTATTCCTGAAAGCTGTAGTCCGCAATCAGATGTCATAACAGGACAGTAAGTCATGTTTTGCTTGCCACCGGCCGTGGCATTTTGGACCTGAAAATAAGTACTTCCTCATAAATCATAAAAAAAACCTGGGGAAAAAAAGATTCAGATGCAGATAGAATCTTAGTAATCTGTACCCCTTAAAGACAGGGTGGTTTGAGCAACTGAAAGTACTTATATAATCGTACCCAAATAAATCATAATTTCTGTTCTTGCGTAGGTACACTGTAATAGCCACATTCTTTAGTTTCACTGCCTGAATGTAGTAAGGCATAGTTAGAATGGTACTTCTGAGTTTACACCGCTTCGTTCGGCTGCTCAGAGTTTCTATGGTACAAACCAACACGATCAATCTCAACAACATTTAAGAGTTTCCAGCCGCCACACTGTTACAAATATGTTCTTCTGCCCCTTAATCTCACGCCTCAACAGCCAATCATGAACACCGGGAATAAGATTCTCAACAGCTATAAAACCTGCCGCCCGGCGGACTTGATTTTGAGACAGGCTAAAACTCCGCTCGGCTCGCTTAAGAGGTGCAAACCACGCGGCTCAGCACTATGATTTCAGCTCGAGGGGATGTCATCTTTCCCCTTGTTGTCCCACTCCAGTAATCAAACCCCCTCAGTCTCCCAGGTGCTCAACACCCGCAGCCAAGGGGGTTGGAGGACACCCACGCAGACGACATCTGAAAAGGAACCCTCAGGACGTCTCCATTAGTCACCGAGACACCAGAAATTGCTTTGGCCTGCGTGTAAACAACCAACAACAAATCCATGTTTTAAAGAGGTAGTTCCCTTAAAAGTCCGTGTATCCTTTGGTGTTTTTCCTTTCAATAAAATACACTATGCAAGTAAAGAATTGTGTATGTTATCAGCAAGCCTATCTAGCTGTAACATTGCTAGGAGAAAAAATGGGTGCCTATGGCCTATTGATCAAAATCGATTGCCAGTATTACTTGTCATATTTTAATTATGTCACTTAGACACATGGATGCTGAAACCTAATATTCACTTTGCATGGGACAATCTGTATTGAAACCTTAGCTGACATTATTAGCTGGGTGCCAATGTGAGGCATACAATAGAGCAGGCCAACAGGTAGAAATGCCATTCTATGGACATTTGTCCTTCATTGCCAGTTCAAGAGAGTGCCCAACCTAAAGAATAGCAGGCTGTGGCTTCTGTCTCCATTTAGTTAAACAGGGTTTGATTAATAACTGCTTTCTGAGGTAACTGCTGTTTGACATACCAGGGGGTGCTACTCACACAAAACAGGTTAAGTTTTAAGAAAAATCAATACATACCTTTGGTGGACAAACTATTCATGTGGACAAAAACCTGGCTCCAATCTCCTTTTGGATGCATACAACATCATAGATTGTGAGTGAATTGCTGCTTTGTAAAATGTAGGATCCAAGGGTGAATGTGTCACTAGACTTCACTCCATGTGAGCCCTGCAGGAGAGAGATCTTACCCAAAGCAGGATGAGGCCTTATC
Source organism: Albula goreensis (assembly GCA_022829145.1). Lineage (NCBI taxonomy): Eukaryota > Metazoa > Chordata > Actinopteri > Albuliformes > Albulidae > Albula > Albula goreensis. The sequence continues at coordinate 7,788,910 of CM040745.1, read as the reverse complement.
TTCAGTCTCCACTTCATTAAATCACATTTGATAAATAATTACTTTCTAAACTCACTGTGTTAAAACATGACTGTGCTATTTTGAGACAGAACGTGTCAAGTCTTAGAGTATCGACACCATTTTACACCAGCCAATTCAGATAGACTTAACGCTGGGCTTCAGTTTATCTTGAACAAATATTTACACTTCTATCCACATCACTTAAACCTATTGTATTTACAGCACATATTTAGTTTCACTGTGACAAAAGGTAAGGCATTCAGCTGTCCAGGAATTGAAAAAAAGTGTAGATACAACAAATGTGTACAAATACTGCCCAGGTGTTGCTCACCCATTAATTAAGCAAATAACATCTCAGCATGCACAGAGCCTTGTATAGAATGCCCAGCTAGACTGGTCTACTTGGTTTGAATTATGGCAAGCATGACTACAAGTGGACTTAAGTGCCTGACAATGGGGTGAAAGTTGGGTGTGTTTGATGGCACTGACATCTTAACTAGCTGATGTTTCATGTGCAGTGGAATCTTGGGTGATGTCATAATGGAACTCCATGGAAACTCAGGCCTGCAAATTTTACTCTGGAGGGAAAGCAGCCAACTTGAACTGAAATGCGTGCAGCCCAACACCCAATTAAAAGACTTCAGTTCGTATCTTCAGTTCTTGTTCAATGTTCTGTATGTGTGTTTGATTGTGCTTGAAAAGGAAACTGGCTGGTTTTGGTGTTGTATGCATTTAATATTTTCTTTAATCTCCAAACCCCCAGAGACTTAAATATTATACAGAAGAAAAAAGTGGTCTTGTTATTTACAAGAAAAAAAAAAGTCGTACAATTCATGGTAAGTGTTGTTTGGTTGGAGGGTCACAGGACGTGAGCAACAGTTCAAAATTCAAAATATGTGCGTTCTTAGTCCTCTTTACAGCAGCTGGTGGAAGAACAGCGGGTTTTTGGTTGGGAAGGTGTCAAGACAGGGAAACGACAGGCTTTCGCTACGAGGGAACATAAGTGGGGAACAGCCATGCCAGTCACTAACAAAACACTTAATTTCAGCTGCTAGCATATCCAGAGTCCTCATCTGTTTGTCAACAACTTGGCAATTGAAATTAATTTTTAAAAACATTCAACTTTTTTAAATACATGTGCCGAATCAATATGCTGAATACGTAATGGCTTTCAAAACAAATTAAATGAAAGGTGAGCATGACAATGAATAATTAGTTCCTTTCATATTAGCAGCAATACTTACAATGAATATGCTTATGTTTTTAAGTTTAAAACTGTTTTTGTCTATGAAGGGATAAGTCAGACATTAGAATCAATTGAGTGACAGGCCCTTGGAATACCTTTCAAAACTTTTACATTTCCGTAAGCGAACCGTCAATCTTCCAGTGATGCTTCTTGTAATGCCACGCCTACTTTACTTCTCACCTGATCAAAAAGCAGGTGTGCCCATTTCCATGGTGAAAGCCCTGCACCGTGGCTGGACGATGCTACTCTCAGAAAGCTTTCTCTTCAGCATACCTAGGCCTGGCTCCTCCCCCGTGGCTGCAACTGCTACCAAGGCAACCTGAGACAAGCCCCGCCCCACCCCTCCACCTCACCTTACTCATTTCATTCAGCACCAACCACCAAAGGCACACACCTAGAGAGGGGGAGGGGGGGAACTCAGTAATGCTGCTTGCTTTCAAACCAGTGCGAGTCACTGTTACTCCTGACAAAACGAAACAACAAAAAAACAGGAAATAAATAAAACTGAATTCACTGGAGTTTACTGGAGATGAAATTTCTACGTTCCCAACTTGTACCAGAGGAGAACGCCAGAGGCAGAGGCCCTCAGCCCTGGTCCAGGAGAACCACAGAGTCTGCCAGTTTCATTTCCACCATGAAATCCACAGCCAGCTCATCCCAATAAACCAAGGTGTGTGCACGCTGACTGTGGAACCACAGCTTCAATTTAACCAGTTAAGAACAGAGTAACGACCAAAATCGGCATCCCCCATGACCTTCCAGTACCACTGCCCGACAATCTCAGTGAGTGTGTGTGTGTATGTGCGCATGTGTGTGTGTGTGCAGTACAGTGCTATCCAACTAGGTGTCCAATGTAAATGACACATTTGAATGACAGATATTAAAGGATTTCGTCCACAAACTATCAGTCCGTCATACAGAAGGGACCAGCATGAATGACCAACTCTATGTGTTGAAACCACTCGGGCAATAATTTAAGAGAGTATAAATATTCCCGGTTTAAATTCGTCCTTTCAGTCCTATTTAAAAACAAAACTAAAAAAAAAAAAAAAAGCAAAAACAAAAAAGGAACAAGTAACGCTGAAACGGTCTAGCGAATGCAAGTTGTGGGAGCGCGAGATGAGGCGCTAACATATAGCGGAGCAGGACGGACACGCTAAGCTAAGGCGATGGAAGCACTGACTAACATAACTGTCGCTAACTCTGCGCGCAGTGGAGCCTGCAGCACACAGCCTATGTAACAGAGGTCTGACACCACCGAAGCAGGATGGAATAAAACAAAACTAAATTTAAAAAAAGCTGAAAGATTTGGACTGAATGATGTCTGGAAGGATGATTCTCTAGAGCTGCTCGAGGAAGGGGGCGGGGCTTAGATAGGGAGCTGGAACTTAACGTCCACCTGGGCCTCTTTCGCCAAAGAGACGATTTCAGAAAGCTTCACAACCTGCAAACACAGAGAAACATAACCACATGAATACAGGAATAAACGCCTTCGCAGACTGCTAACACACAGAATCAAAGCTGAGTCCAAGCTGCTAACACAGAGAAGTGGAATGTACCATTTTGGCTGCTTCATCCAGGTCATCACAAGCCAGGATCTTGAGAGGGCTGGCAGCGATGAGAGCCTTAGCGTCGTCCACCCTCGTCCCTGAAAAAAGCAGGGAGTGTTTGCCAGTTAGCGCCTGCTGCTAGAGCCATCTTACAGCAGTGTTTGCTAATATCTGCTACTACAGCCATCTTACAGCTGTGTTTGCTAATATCTGCTACTACAGCCATCTTACAGCAGTCTGTGCTGATATCTGCTACTACAGCCATCTTACAGCAGTGTTTGCTAATATCTGATACTACAGCCATCTTACAGCATTTTGTGCTGATATCTGCTACTACAGCCATCTTACAGCAGTGTTTGCTAATATCTGATACTACAGCCATCTTACAGCAGTGTTTGCTAATATCTGATACTACAGCCATCTTACAGCATTTTGTGCTAATATCTGATACTACAGCCATCTTACAGCAGTGTTTGCTAATATCTGATACTACAGCCATCTTAACATCGCTACTCAAGGCATGTGAGAGTGTTTGTCTGTGTGTGTGTGTGTCTCTCTGAGTGTCTTCGAGCAGAGCTGCAGAAGCGGGCTTCAGTAGAGGCGGTACAGGGACCAGGGCTCTCACCTTGTAACCGCACTACGATGGGGATCTTCAGGTCCAGGTCAGTCACAGCCATGATAATCCCCTGAGCGATGACATCACACCGCATGATGCCCCCAAAAATATTCACCAGGATGGCCTGCACCTGTGTGGGTAAACATAAAACAGCACTGAGACCACACCCCCTTTCCTATGCACCTGTACATGTAAAACAGCACTGAGACCACACCCCCTTTCCTATGCACCTGTACACATACAGAACTGACAGTCTATAAAGCACCTTGGTACCTGAAAAGGTAAAACAGCCCTGAGAGTACACCCCCTTCCCTATACGTCTGTACAGGTAAAACAGCACTAAGACTGCAACCCACTTTCCTATACAGAACCAACAGTCACCTTTATATAACTCACCTTTGTACCTGCACAGGAAAATTGCATTCCCTGTGAGTGAAATCAGACACCTTGCTCTGTATGCATCATTAATACAAACTTAACAGCATCGAGACTTGAAAATAATGAGAATTTTTTTTTCTTTTCAAAGTAGTGATTTATTTCAACCCATTTTGACTTTTCTCTTGTGACTAAATGCATCCGACTGTGGCAGCACTTCCATCCAAAAATGTGAGCAGAGGGGCCATCGCAGACCAAAAGTGTCACAAAGCTATCTTGTCTCTAGCGACAGTCTACATAACTCCTGTAAAAACACAATTCACACCTCTGGCTCCATAAATACATTACACCTGTACTACAACTTAAAATGACTCATTCCACCTGGGGAGACATGATTTACCCCGGCCCCCTACTGCATCCATTGCTTCATGGTGCGTTACCTTCTTGTCCGAGGTGATGAGCTTGAATGCTTCTGTCACTTGGTGTGCTGTGGCTCCGCCTCCTACATCCAGGAAGTTGGCGGGAGTGCCGCCGTGGAGCTTGATGATGTCCATGGTGGCCATTGCCAACCCCGCCCCATTCACTGGACACCAACAGCAGAGCAGGACGAACTCAGTTACATACACACACACACACACACACCAGAGCATAACCATTATACTATGCCGTAACCACTGAGCTACAAGCCCATCTCCCTAACCATTATCCTACTGTAACCACTGAGGTACACATGCCCAGCTCCCTAACCATTATACTGCTCTGTAACCTCTCAGTTTCAGCCCAAGCTCCCTGCAGCACTGTGAGCGAGGAATAGGGCAGAGGGAGCAGGCTCACCCAGGCAGCCGATGTTGCCGTCCAGCCCAATGTAGTTGAGGTCGGCTTTAGCAGCCTGTCGATCACGTGGGTCCTCCTGGGTCCAGTCCTGCATGTCGAACACCTTCTTCTGCCGATACGCCGCGTTTGAGTCAAAGTTTATCTTGGCGTCCATGCACATCACTGAACACACACACACAAACACGGTATATGTTATTATGTTACAAAATATTATGACTGAAGAGCAAGAACGCAAACATGAGTATTATGTGAATCAAGTTTTTCACTGTAAATGTACATATATGCGCACAGGTGTACATATACATATTATAAATACAAATTACTGCAGTTTGTTGATAAAACTACTGTGCGATTGCATAGAGTATTTATTCTTTCATGGAGCTTAGAATGGTTAAGTAAGCTTCCTATGGCCAGACAGTAGTTTAACACAATAGATGTGTGTAAATATGCATGCATGTGTGTGTGTTTGTTTGTCTGCATATGGGTGTACATGTATATATATATGTTAATGTGTGTATGATGACATGCATAACCACATGTGTGTATATGAGTGAGTGAGCGCACAAACGTGTAAATCAATGGGAGTGTGTACAGGAATGTGTGTCTTTGCATTAATGAGAGTGCATGTATGAATGTGAACATGTGTGTGTGTTAGAGCTTGAGTGTGTATGTGTGCATGCGTGTGTATGAAACGCACCAATTCCAGAGGAGTCCTCCACCATAGGGTTGATCTCCACCATGGAGGCATCATACTTGATGAAGACGTTGTACAGCTTGATCATGTTCTCCGCTGCTTCGTTTATCAATGCAGGAGGGAACCCCATCTTCTGTGCCACCTACGGGGGAGGATGGGGGGGACAGAGGGAGGAGGAGTTCATTCCACATACTTTCTTGACTCCAGGCTCCAAACTGACTGAACATCTGGAGAGCACACCCTGATTTTTGGGCACTCTGTTGTGTGTTTCGCCAACAGTAATCTCTGAGCGTAAATGTTTTTGAAGCAGTTAATGTAAACATGAAGATGAAGTGGAACACATTTGTGTACTCTACCTTAACTGCCTGCTCCATCTTGATGCCCTCGACGATGTCGATTGGCTCCTTCACGATGGCGTCAGGATTCTCTGCTGCTACTTCCTCGATGTTCACGCCCCCCTGTGAGCTGCCAACCAACACTGGGCCCTGCAGAGAGGGAGGGTGAAACGCATCACTTCCTGCAAATCACCCAGGCAACATCACACCCTGAAAGAATGGACAGCAGCTGGGCCAATAAAAATCAGGGTGTTGAGATGGTTTGGCCAGTCAGCTTCATAGGAAAGGGGGTACAGCAAATCAGCAGCTTCCTACCCAAGAGGACACAAAGACTTAGTAACTGGCAGCCTTTGCTGTTTTTTCTATATATATTTATGACAATGTGATTATTCCAATTTGTCAGAACAAACATAGATAAATAAAAACAGACTTGACAAGACTTTATGGCAGTGATGCTGACTCCTGGCACAGGAGAGCTGCGGAGACGGTGAGTTTTGTTTTATCTTAAATTACACAAGCAAAAGCTCAGACCCAACAGACTAGGTGAGGTGACTTAAGATAACTGCTTTATCTGGTCAATTTACTGCAGCATGAAACAAAAACAGCACACCCTGCAAATCTCCAGGACCCAAGTCTGTGGATCAAAAAGACTTCCAGCTGCTTCAAGGAGACTTTCAATCAAATGATCATTATGCCATCTGCTGGTGAGAGTCTACCACTACACCAAGCTTGCATTTCTCAAAATTTCCTGAGGACACATAACACTGAACTCCAGACTTACACATTAATGCAACATGTGGTGACATGAATTCTAGTGATCATGTGACCTGCCAAAACTCACCTGATAGGACCTCTCCATGGCGATGGCAAAGTAGTACTCCCTGCGGGGGTACCTGCGCTCGCAGATGAACACCTGGTTACAGATTCGGCCCTGCTCACCCGTCTGCTTTGTGAACAACTTCCGACCAAGCATCTGCGAAGAGATGTCCCGAGCCTCCTCTGGCCTGCAGCGACACATTTCAGTTCACTATTAATGACCAGTTTGTACAACAATACAAACTGACTTTCACTTCAAAGGAGCAGATGTTATGATTTCTAAATAGCATATGTCAGTTTGGCGATTAACTCTGTACACATACACAAACACACTAACACGTGCGCACTGACACACCTGAATTCTTCATTTACGAGCACATTTTACAAACACATACAAAAGGACATAAATCATCTTTGCCTTCCGCTGATATATGTCGCTACTTGTTGGTTCATGTTTTTGTGAGCTGAGTGGCACATGGTCTTCCTTGAGTAGAGGAACACAGGAAATGACACGGTAACGGGAACACAGATTACTCAGTCTTGCCAGGACATGTCAGGCTCCAGCAGAGGGTAGAGAGGGAACAGAGCAGTGCTGTAACAGCAGCAGGTAACACTGAGCAGCTCTGCAAGAGGAGCAGGTGTAAACAGGACACTCACGAGTAGACAATCCGCACTCCTCCCTTCAGGCCTCCCTCGAAGGTGCCCTTTCCTCTGCCCCCCGCCAGGACCTGAGCCTTCACCACCAGATCTTTAGAGCCTGAGGAAGAGGAGCACAGCCCTCAGTTTACACATACACACACACACCTCACAGTTTACACATAGACATACACACACACACACACACACACACACACACACACACACACACACACACACCTCACAGTCCTCAGCCTAGACCTTCATACACAAAGAGGGATGGACAAACACATACACACATACACCTCACAGTTCTCAGTTTACACATAGACATACACACACACCTCACAGTCCTTGGTTTATACATAAATACACAAACAGGGACACACACACACGACATACACACACAGGCATCCTGAGGCATGAGAGAAGTCTTCAGTTTACATTACATGTATAAGCTCTCTCTCACACACACACACACACACACACACACACACACCATCGGAAAAACAACACACGTCACCTGAACAACACAACACTGCCACATCATCACATGCATTATCACCATGAGGTTCATCTGTCCATTCTACAGACTTATCAGGCCCTGGGCAGAAACCTCAGGGACAAAAGTTTCCATCAAAATGTTTCCCAACATGTATAGTTTAGCAAAAGCTGAAAAATAAGAAACCTTTTACACAAACACATAATCACCTATTTACATACTTAAATGATAAAATCAGCAAACATTTACAAGATGGGGTGGAGTACTACATCATGTTAAAAGTTTAAATTATTGATTATTGTGGTGATGTTTGTTTTTCTAGACTGCTGAAAGATAACTGAAAGATAACTGCTCTTGCAATGGTGACAGACACAGTCAGACACCAGACCTCCTAAAGAACGACAGAAATACAGAGCAGCCAAAGAACCTGCAAACCCAATGACCCCACACATTGGAATAACCACCACGACCATAATGTGGAGGTAACAGGACCTCATAACATAATGCCCTCTCACTACACTGCTACTAAGCTTTAGTGTTTCACTCTAGCTGTAGTACTCTCTCTGATACTATGGTCAAATACTCAATCACCTGTCTGTTAAAATATAGGGATTCCAAGCTCTGATACGTCTGTGGAGAATACACTGAACATCTGCCTGAAATCAAGCCTGCTTTGCGGAATTATTTAGAACTTTTATGTCAATTCTAATTATTTATTGATTAATAAGAACAATGTGAAATCAGCAGACTAAGATACGCAATGGGAAACATGTAGAACAGGAATGAACTGAAAAGACTTTAAATGGCCAAACGCAGGTTTTGTAATACAACGGATGAGTGATGATCTTTTGTTAAGAAAGTATGTAGTATTTTGTTTTCTGCATGATGTTTGCTGGTTAGGACAACAGCAGCTGGATCTGGGTTAGGCAAAAAGCGCTCCGCTGTCCTCAAGAGGCTGTGCCCTTCGTACCAGATTGGGCAGAAAAAGAATGGCAACACCGCGCCCTTACGAGGTGCTCATTGGCCGTGACTCAGGTGACTGAAAAAGGAAATAACTCTCCACCTGCTCTCAGCATATCATCTGCATTATGGAAATGAATCAGCAGACAAATTAAATCTTAATAATCAAAAACAAAATACGATGCTGATTAGAGAGACCGCAGGCTTTGCACGTCTCTTCAGCAGCTGCAGTTAACAGATGGAAAAAGGCCAAACCAGCCATTATTCTGGGCACAAAACGAGCCCCATAAAGCAAACTAATGCAATATCTGATCTGTGATTGCTTTCATTGTTCCACTCAGCCTCAGACCAATGGGAACTGGTTCCCCATGTACTTCACCAGGATAGGCCGGAACCAGCCCGGTGAAAATTTAACAGCATGTAAAAGCTTGATAGTAAATTTGAGAATAATTACAGCTCTGTTAGTGTTTACCTTTCCCAAACTGTTTGCACAACACTGTAGCATGGTCATTGCATTTGCTGGTATGTTGCGGAAAAGCAGTGAGAGCTTAACTAGGCTAAACATTACCGCTCAACAATGCCGTAGGCCATTATTGCAATGCAGGCTGTCAAATTCCAGTCCTGGGGGGCCACAGTGCCTGCAGGTTAAACACCATGCCTGGAGGGCTGCAGTGTCTGCAGGTTAAACTCCATGCCTGGAGGGCTGCAGTGCCTGCAGGTTTAACTCCAGGCCTGGAGGGCCACAATGTCTGCAGGTTTAACACCAGGTCTGGAGGGCCACAGTGTCTGCAAGTTTAACACCAGGCCTGGAGGGCCGCAGTGCCTGCAGGTTTAACTCCAGTCCTGGAGGGCCGCAGTGTCTGCAGGTTTAACTCCAGTCCTGGAGGGCTGCAGTGTCTGCAGGTTTAACTCCAGTCCTGGAGGGCCGCAGTGTCTGCAGGTTTAACTCCAGTCCTGGAGGGCCGCAGTGCCTGCAGGTTTAACTCCAGTCCTGGAGGGCCGCAGTGTCTGCAGGTTTAACACCATGCCTGGAGGGCCGCAGTGTCTGCAGGTTTAACTCCAGCCTCCAGGTTCAACTCATTTAAATGACTTAAATGAACATACCAAAATCCAGCGGACTCTGTGGCTCTCCAGGACCACAGTTTGACATTTCTGTATTGAACGCTTCCCACTTGCAAACAGCAAGCTTCCCATGCAGTGTGCCCCAATAGTAACCCATTAAGTCTAGAAGAGGGCGCCATACCGATCTGTTTAGCGATGGAGTAGGCCTCCTCAGGCGAGCTGGCGACCATGCCCGCCGGAACAGCGACGCCAGCCTCCTTCAGCAGGCCGATACTCATGTACTCATGCAGGGAGAGGTTCCTCTGCTGCTGCTGCTGGGGTAACACCTGCGCCCCATGGTTCCCCAACAGGCCAGAGGACCCACCCACCACCTGGAGCAGAGGGGACACAGACAGACACAGTCACCACATTGGAACTTTCCGGAGAGAAGAAACTCCAGAGAGACGAGCTGGCAGAGATGCAAACAAGTTGGGTGTGGGGGGTGTGTGATTGGGTGTCTTTTAACAAGAGTGATTTCAGGATGCAAATAATGTATCCAGGTTTAACACTGCAACTGCAGTACTGAACAGGTAGCACAGCACATTGGCAAATACCGTTGTTGTGCTGGACAATAGGTTACAACCCATAGACACATTTGCAAATCTGCAGATCCGTGCAAGATTCCTTTGCATTTTTAGGAAATTAAAAACCCACGAAGACAGACATATTTGGGCCAAAAAACAAGACACTTCAGGAAACCAAGACCATATGGTAACCAAACAGACATTGGGCCATCATGTTAAGCCTCTTCACCTGCATGTGGATGGGCCCTATGGCCTGGCCTGTGCCATGCTGTGCAGGGTGCGCTGGATAATTTGCTGTGTGCTTCTCCAAAGAGGGAGGGATTCACCCACTGCTATTCATGTGCGATTACGCAGAAAGCAACCCTATAAAGGTCACATGGCTTTCCAGGACAGCTAGAATGGTCTGTAATAAAGGTTATGGTTTTTTGGACAAAACTTTATCCGTAAGGTCAAAGTCTTATATGTCAATGCTTCTGCCATGACAGCCATAAGAAACAAGGTTTCTCCCTCTCTATTGAACCATTATTCCAAGACATCCAGCCATCTCCATTACACGCTCCTATCACAGTCAAAAATACAAGTAAAATTAATCACGCCTCTATGCAGATTAGGGCTATTAGTTGTAACTAAGCATACCGTTCAAAAGCTAGTTAAATGATCAAAATCTGAATTGTAATCAAACCTGATGTTACTGTATGTCATAACTTTTTGTATGCTCTGATCTCAAAGCATCAAAGGCACTTTGATTTTATGTTTTGAAATTATTCCATTTAATGTTAATGCAGAGCTAAACGTAACCAGGAACCAACTGCGTACTTGGTTGCCAAAATCTGCTGGCCTCTCCCTGGCACCTTCCATACTGCCTTCTGGCATCAGTGAATCCTCACCTACGCAGATATAATTACAATGGCATCATCAACAGCCTGGGGGGTGTGGTTGGGAGTGGTGAAGAATCAGCTGTCTAATTTCTGCCAGACATTAACCTGCAAACGAAACCAGTCTCCCTCCGACTTGTGTGAGCAGCGTGAGCTCTGCTTGTAGATGGCAGTGTGATAAGAGGTGGTGTCTGAGATTGCATATTTTGCATGTGTCAGAGGAGAGCATGTGTGACTAATCCAGAGCATCACATTCATATGAAATCAGTGCAAGACACAAGGATCTCGGAGCAATTTAACACTAATCTAAGTATCAAAAAAACCATTGGAGAATGGGCAGCATTAATCATGGACAAATTCACTGCTTAGCTCTATATAAACTGGGAAAAGATGTCATAATAAACAAAGTGTTAAGAAGATTTATTGTTCATTACAAATGATTATCCTGGGACACATATGGTTATGTCCACCCCTTGCTGACCAACTCACTCAAGGTCTTAAATAGATAGCAAAGCGCTATCTGATGAGCTTAACGGCCTGCTGTTATCCTTGTTCATTTTTATGGTATTATGATTGCGCTACACTTATCTCAGCTTTGGACATCCTAGTTTCACAGATTCACACAGCTCACATGGATGTACTTGTGGTTCTCTCACTGCCTAAGTCTATCTAGATTAAAGTTTGACATTTACAATTCTGACACCTTTCTGCAGACCAGGAGACATATCACAAAGCTGGCTAACCAAATCAACTGGCTAAATTTGGAAAACATACTTAAGTGAAAATATTTAAGAGGCCGTTTATGGCACAGGCAAATAATTAATAACTGTTCATGTGCATTTTTAATGCAGTTACTTGATTTAGAGCTAGTTCTGTTAATACAAAAGCCAAAATTTCATCTTAATGCTTATTTAGGTCAGCTGGATATCCAATGAAGTTACTCATCCATTTTGACAGCAATGGAAGTTGAACAGCAGTATTTGGCTTAAATGGAAAATGGAGATTGCAACAAGCAGCTTCTGTGCCTCTGTCCAACAAGGCCAACTGTACAGTCTGTGAGAGTTAGAGTCCTTCTTGCTCTATGGTGAAACCTGATCCACACTGTGCCCATGTAGACAGTGGGGAAGACCCAGGAGGCCACCCAAAAAAGGCTTGTAAAGATCTTAAATTGGAACCCTTTTTTGCACAGGCAACTGGATCTGTTATTCAGACATGACAGACAATAACACACAATCTGTGTTTAGGAAAAATACAGCACCAGGGGAATCACCGATAAAATAACATTCCTGGAAGAGCACCTTTTGCAACATCGACTTTAATTCATACAAACATGAGAAGTATTAGTGTAGTGGTGCAAGTATTAGTGTTGATGAAGGTGAAAGTTCACTGCTTGACACATTCAGCTTTTTAAAATGTCAGGTTTGGAGGCAAATCTTCACAACAATTCTAAAACAAAAAACAAACGAAACAAAAAAAACCCTGTTTTATTTTTGCAACCTTGGATGATCAGTTTACACCTAAATCCAAAAGGAAGTATGAGTTTGCAAAAAAAAGGAATCCAATTTCGAAATATGTTAAAATACGCAAGTGAAACAAAGCAGACGGGAGTGTGCCAACACCCACGATTATTTCAAAACGATAACGCAAAAATGGACATTTCAGTGGACATCAACGGATTTACTGAATTAACGTCAGCTTCTCATTAGAGCCTAAGTTAATGAATTATAGTTACAGATGTAAACATAAATAAAAATAGTATATAACTAGCTAACAACTTTGCTGATTGTTAACATTAGCAATTCGACAGAACTGCTCGATTTCAAAACTGCTGTTGACTGACCACAAAGGAAGAGGCGAGCGAAGGCGACTTTTCAGATAGCTGTCAGTGTCAATAGCTGGCTAACTTTAGCTACATTCCTGGACAGCGATGCTGGAGGTCAACGCAAAAGATTTAAGACCACTAACGGTTAATGTAGTCAGCTGTGGGATTTCAAACAATAACCATAAGCTGGAGAGCAGCGGAATGCGTAAGCCTGAGCTGCGGTCACTGAAATCATAGCTGAACAGTTAGCTAGGTACCAAACAAACTACCAAGCTATTATTTCTGCTGTCACCTAACAACAGCTGCCTGGCTAGCATTAGCTAGCGAGCGAGTTAGCCGTATGGGTTAATGTCAAATGTGACCCTGTCACTTACAACGCATTTTCAGATGTTATGATCAATTGTGCGCTATCATCACAAGCCCGGCCGGCAGCCATGAATGCCTAAATAAACCCTGATTCTACCTTACCTTCGAAAAATTACTGAGGGTCGTCCTGGAGCTGGAATTCCTCAGTCCAGCCGCCAACCGGCCGCAGAATAGGGACGTCGCCATGTTTCCCTCCGAGCCCACTGTGAAGGAAAAATCTTCTCGGGGAGTGCATGCGCATTGACCCACTAAACTTGTTTCTGCGCCTGCGTACAACACAATTCAATCGCCGTGAAGTACCACAATAAAGTTGTTCGGGCTCTTAAGGGCACTATCATGGATGTTTCAGCAATCGTTTCGCTCGCCTTAGGTTACATGAATACTCATAGACGGACTCTTTGTTTTAAATTGTTCACATAATTATCTTATTGGCGGTGTATGTCGGGCAGCAGTAACAAAATTGTAACCTTTTACTGACATCTTGTGGTACAATAAAATTAATCTGTAACTCATGCAAAACGTCTGGTTTAATAGCATAACAGAAACCAGGAATTCCGTGTTGCATATATCTTCTCAATTTCAATGAAAATAAGCTACAAAGGCCGCTTTCTGTATAAACCTATAGTGACGAATGTACTGCATAGGCCAAGAGAAACCAAGGCATTGAGCCATTCAAAAGCGTTCACAGAGGTGGTTACCTGAGAATACAAAGCATACATCTTAAAAGAGAACGTTAACTCGGTGAAGACACAGCAATCAACTTATGTTTGCAGCCAACTGTTCCGAGAAAGACATGACATCAAGCCTGTAATGGGTGGAGCTATAATGATCAATCACTGATATATTTCAACCAATCTAAAAACATCTACATCCACTGATAAGGCAATGATTGCAGAAAATGCCTTTTTCTGTTTCATAGCACCACATTTCTCCACAACTTCTTAAGTTTTCAAAGAAGTGTTGTTAGCAGCACCAGAGACACATGCTTGAATAAACATATGTATTTGACATAGTGTCATTACTGTGCTGTATGTCTGCTTATTGGCACCTGTGATGTATGAAATGATTTATGCAGGTTCAAAATTCCAACTACAGTAAATGCAAACATATTTCACACCTGCATGCAAACATAAGCAAAGTTTACTCAAGACTTTTTTTTATTTACAAGGTAGGAAAACATGTACAGATCTATTTACAATTGCTCAATGGTAAAGCAGAATACCTGCACAGACACACATTTTATTAACCCTGACGCTTCTTTGGAGTGAAATAAATAAACCAAAGCACTGATAAATTAAGTTGTATTATCTGTTATTTTGTTTGTTTTCCCACAAACAGTTGGTGCTGGCTGTTTCCCTTGATGGGAGATTATGTATGAGAAAGGTTTGAGTCTCACAGCAGGGGGCTGTTTTGCACTGGGCCTGACACATGAGCAGGCTGAACGAGAAGCAGAGGGATAGGACCAAACCTACGTATAACCCCTCAGTTCAGTTTTTCCCCTGTATCCCTGTACCAAAAAGTGAACCCCTTCCAAAGATCACACAAAACCAATTCAAAGAATTTCCTCATCCCATTTTACATAAATAATAAAACAAACACCTGTGTTATTCCATTAAGGAACAACAGGAGAACTTGAGCAGTAAGCTCAGAGCTCAGTGAATGCTGGAAGAATGAAGGTTTCCTCTAACTGTCCAGGTTTCCCAGTTGTGCTGTAGACTGTGGCACACTATACAGTCAATTCCACCTTTAAAAAAAAAAAAAAAAAAAAAAAAGGAGTCGGGCGTCTGTACAGGATTGCCGTTCAGATGCTGCTGAACTGAACTGTCAAGGCTTAAGGTGACTCCAGGAAATTTCAGCACTTTCCTCAAAATGTCCGCAGCAACACGTCAATGTCTGGTGAAGCAGGGGGCATTGATGTCCTCACACTCTTCTGTGTATGTGTGTGTCCGCGCACATGAGAGGGAGTTTGTGAATGAGAATGTGCGTGTACGACTGTAAGTGTGGAAGTGACTGTGTTAGTCTGTGAGTGACTATGTGAGAGCGCTTGTGTATGTGTGCGTGTGTCTGTGTGATATATGTGAGAGCGTGTGTAATCATGAATGTGGTCCATGATTGTGTGATTGTGAGTATTTAGGCACGCCTCAGTCTGAATCGCTGCTGCTGCTGGAGGAGTCGGTGGACATGGCCTCCACGTCGTCCTCGTTCTCCTTGTTGTGCCCGGGGGGCTCTAGCGTGAAGTCGTTGCTGTGGTGGGGGGGCAACATGCCCACAGACACGTCACCGGACTGCCAGGGGTACTGCGGCGTCAGGACGTCTGGATGTGGGGGATACAGATGCAGCATGAGAGAGGGGAACGCACGCATGTGCACACACACCCAGACGGGTAAATCAACAATGTAAAACCATGAAACACCAACAGCGGCGCCGGGCTTGTACCTGGCAGTCTCCCCGCGGCCAATGCATCACCTGGCAGGTGTCCGTTCACCCCATTAGGGGGCAGGTTGCTCATGTGACCCAGCATCCCACCACGCATCTCCAGGTCAGTGGGATACGGTCTGCGTGGATCACCTGTGAGCAATGCATAGCGTATTCATATACTGCCAATGTACACGTGCATAACCATATACTGAAACACAGACACACACAGACACACACAGACACACACAGACACACACAGACACACACAGACACACACAGACACACACGGCATGATTTACTGAAAATATAGATGTTCACTGATGTTATTTATTCATTTACAAATCAAAGATCCAACTGCAGTGACCCAACTAAGAATCAAGCCTACAACCACCAAGTTCCCTAAACACTACATCACAAAACAGCAGTGATCAGATCATACCTGGCACCCAGTTAAGAGGGGCGCAGACAGCATTGCTGGCACTGATCCTGTGGGCGTATTTGATGATCTCCTCTGAAGAGATGCTCCCTGAGGCAGAGCACATTTCTGACACAGTTAAACAAAGCCAACACAGTTTCTAACTAAGCACAATGCTTTTAACAATTAAACCTGTAATACACATTTAACTGACCTTTGCGAGCCTTTTCAATAGATTTCAGTTTCTCTTTCGCTTGGTAAACAGCAGTTGCCTGCATGCAGAGGACAAATGGATAAAGAATCGTTTAGCACACAGTGATGAATATTAGAGTTATAAATCTGATGTACCAGGCAAAGACATTCTCCTGAGCCTTAAAGTGAAATGTCCACACAAAAACTATGGCCTGGAACAGGAGACGTAACACAGCAGACATATGTATGATGATTGGTGCAAACGAGCTCAATGCTGATTAGGGTGATCCCCCCCCCACCAAAAATGTAATCACTGAAGTATAACAAGCTATTAACCGTTTTTCCATCCAGACATGTGATGTCTAGCGTCCAGTGGTTCTGCTAATGCAAAGAAACATGGTTATGACTGAAGGGGCCCAAGGCTGGCCAGGGGTCCCAAAAATGCACAACAGTGTGCTCGACAGGCTAAGGGGGCCCCATGACAGATATTTCAGTGGGGCCCAGCATGCCTGCCAGCCCTGCAGCACAGCCCTGCAGCACAGCCCTGCTGCTGATGAGGGATGACAGCTTACCCCATTCACACCAACACAGCAAGGAAGAATGACTGAAATGTTTATCAGCCAGATCCATTCTCAGACAGACACTGCTTTCATTTCCTGCAATGACCTATGGCACAGAACTGAATTTCTGATACCACAACTACAGCTAAAAGTCCTGAATACCAAAAATGTGGTCACTGAAGACAAAGCATGTGTGGAAAGTCACATGCCCAATGAGTAGGAACTAAACATGCTTTGTGTTAAAATCAGTTGTGTCCGCACAAAATCTCACAGCTTCAGCATGCCACGACTTAATCATGGATGTAAAGAAGATGGAAGTAAGTTCAAATCATACGGGATATGCCTTGACAACAAATGAAGCTGCACATAAATGTCAACTACCATACCAACTAAACAAACCACAGTTTGATCATTTCACCTGAATGCTGGTAGAAGCCCACCAATGTATTTTCATTGTTTTATTATGTTATTATGCTGTTTAAGAATTTTGTCACCACATGCATTTTGTAGACAGATCAAACACCACACTGCCACTGTGTTTTTACACTGCCAAACGCCACCTACCAGAATGTGCTCAGCTTCCTTCAGTTGTTTCTGTAGCAACTGGATATCACTGTCCCTTTTCTCCACCTCCTTCTCCAGCACCTGCATCTCCTGGTGGACTTTCCCCTGCTCCACGGCAACTTTCATCAGCTCCTGGAACTCCCCGTCCCGCTGCACCAGGAGCTCCAGGATCTGAGGAAATACCCGCTGGATTTAGGTCTAATTATGTAACGATTATACGGACATCTTTATCACAGTTCATAGCTTACACAGTACATACCTTATATGGTCACATCTTACTCTACAATACATAACTATCTACCGCATTGACTTGATAAAACCAACTTGGTATGGGCCTTCAAACATTTTAGACACTGTCGTAGTATTTGTATCCTTTTTTTTCCTAGTTTTATGCTTTCTGAATCAAAATTCATTCGGTTATTAATTCCACTTCGCCTGGCGTTGCTTAACATACAAGTTACAACAGAACACATACAGTTAGCTACATAACGTAAGATGCATAGTCTACCCTCATATCTAGTTATAGCAGCAATGCATGGTGAACACTCAAGAGACTCCTGGCTATGGATACCTTACCTGAGTATCTTCACCTGGTTGGGGAAGTTTTTGAGTCCTCGACAATGCAAGCATTTCAATCAACTCCCTACAAAGAACAATCACTTTTATGAGCAAAATGGGCTAACATGCAGAAAAGATAAGCAAGAGTATTTACTCGCTGCTATCGACGTGTATCATATCGCTAGATCTTACATATACAAATAGTAAGTAGCAAGCAAGCTACAGTGTATGACGTGCTAGATATGTGCCGTTTTGTTTTCGAAAACACTTAAAACTCGGTGATCCCAGCCTAATAGATTCAAAACCTATAAAACTGTCTTTGAAAGGATACGAACCTTGATAAAACCTCCAGATCGTCTAATACAGATAACAGACGTTCTTTAGTCGATCTGTCGGAAACCGCCATCCTGAGCTTTGTAGCTCTACCACTTCAATGCGCATGAGCGAAGACCCGAGAAGTCAAGCGAAATAAATATGAACCCCTACAAAAAAAGATCCAGATAAAACAACTAGTGACGCCTAGTGGATGGGTGTATATTCCATTTATGTTCTGTGAGAGTTGTTTAGTTATTGGGTTACAGTACTCATACATTTACTTTTATTTGAGAGAACGAGTAGCATAATTTGTTAGTAATATAGTGTCTAGTCATCATTTTCATACTACTTTTTTTTACAGAGGACAATTTCTCTTTTTTTCATTAGAGATACCTCCTTAGTTACCATGGAAAACGTACTGTACATCATGTTCGCATAATCATATTATATAATGATAGATGTTTATGTTAGATTAATTAGTCACGTTATTTATCTTGCCAGTACAGAACCTGGAAACCGTACGTGACTGTCACATCTAGTGTCCTGTGGTATAACTCCTATACCATATGTTTAGACACTGTATTACCCACATTTTCTTATCAGTTAGAGGGCTATGAAACCACCTGATCTATATGTGTATGCACATGTGAATACATGCAAGGTTGATTCATACTCATCAGTAGGGGAAATTTGTCATTGCAAAACACCACCTTCCTACAAAAAGGGTTTTTCCTGAAATATGATGGTGCAAATGTCACTTATGTCTCAAAGTAAGAGCGAAAAATTAAGTGACTGTTTTCATAGAAATGTTTTCACCAGAAGTTTTCAAAAGAACATTTGCCTTCGTCAATAAAGTAACTGCAATGTGTATTGCTATCTATCGACGACTATAGACCTTCTTTCAACTTCACTTTTTGCAAGTTTTTGACATATACTGAATTAGACTTAAGTACACATAAGATACATCACAAAACAGAATAGTTTTTTTATAGAGTATATATCCTATTAAACTGAAGTAAAAGCTCTAGTTTAACACTGCTTTGAAAGGTTTTATTTTCATTTCACAGAATCCCTAAATATGATGGCACAACTTGTAAAGAAAACTCATCAGTAAATCTGAAATAAATACATTGATAAAATGCTAATCAACAATATGAGGATATCATATATACAATATAATATACCACATGAATAAAAATAAGGTCGCCCCCTGCTGGTGAAAAAGTAGTCTCTGCGTACAGTTTCAGTTTTGCCTACGTAGGGCAGAGCTCAACCTGTAAGCTTGCGAGAACCTATATTCATCTGCGTCACGGCCTGGCTTCAGCAGTCTGTCGGTCTCTGAGGGAGAAGCTGCAGAACAAGAAATCCGAGACTGCCTTGTTTGAAGTTACCTGTGAGAGCACGTAGTCCGCATTAAGGCTCTTCTAGTACTTTAACAGAAACAAAGAATAACTATATAAAACAGATACGTTGATTTCTTCCCCCTCACAATGGTGAAGGTGTCTTTTAATTCAGCGTTGGGACAGAAAGAAGTGAAAAAGGAGGACAATAATGAAGCTCTTATTCCAGAATACAGGGTGAGTTTTATCTGGATGTTCGACGTGCGTGGATGAAATGTGAAGGAGAAACCAGCCTGCGAAATACGGTGGTCAAGTGCGATGAGAAATACTCCGACTTTTACTCGTTCTCTAACGTTGTAACTGTAGAAGTACTGAAAGATAAGGCGTAGCTATGAGAGTAGACATTCTTGCTCGCTAAAGGAAAACGAAAGCATAAAAAAGCCGCTCAGGGGTTGTGAATAACTTTGTCTTGCTCGACAACATTTGTCTTTACAAACGGATTAGGAACTAGACGGAGACTTAATGTTATATTATGCAATTTAAAGCTTGAAAAGTGACGAATACAGCGGCATCGGTAGACTTCTTTTTTATGATGGTTGTCAACGTTATTTGCATAGCCGATACTTGTTTTAGGATATTTGGAAATTTGTCTTTCACTTACATTGTCTAGCTAGCATTACTTACCAAGCTAGGTAGTGTCATGAAGCCTGTAAGTTAACACTAGCTTGTAAAATGGCTGACAACGCTTAATGTGCATTATAGCAAGCTAGCATGAAATGCTTGTCGACTCGATAGTGCAAAGTTTACTAGTTAAAGAAGGTAACATTACTGAACAAACATTAGCCAACACAAAGCAAACATTGCAGGACGCTTGACTGCAGCCAAGTTGGCTTGCCTTGTTATTATAACTTGGCTTGTTGACAACCAGGAAATGTGTTGAGCTCCTGTTTTTTTCCAACACGAATTTCCAGAGGGCAGAGGACAGATAGAAGAGAGATTGTGTCGGAGTGACATAATGTTAGCAAACTTGCATTAAACTGTACATTTAAAACAACTAGCGATAGCAGGGTAATGTTGTTAGGATACAGCAATGTTCTTTACGATGCATAACAGATTCTTGAAATTGTGTGCCTTGTAGTGAAATACAGCTATTCATAATCTGATGTTGTCATTCAGTTGTTCGAAGATATTCATGCAACATTCCCCTAACACAATATTAGATGCTCCAGTGTATACAACTTTACTTTTAATATGTTGTAGTTGCGCTTAATATTATCATGTTGACTAGATGAGGACCCGTCCTGTCATCGATTGACAAATAAGCAATGTTTACAATGTTTTGAGGAAGCGCAAATGTAATTATCAGCGAATTTTTTTGGGGGGGGCATTAACTATAACACTGAGAACCAAATGCTTGAAAAAATAATCACAACAGTATCGTTACATTTAGACATATTCACAGACTGCAAATATTGGATATCAGCGTGGGGGCATGAAGTGATGTGATATTTTGAGTTAAATTCCCACGGATGAAAGCAGGGCATTGATGGTTCCATAATTAATCTGGAGTGTCAGACGGCTCCCTGCACTGAGATGTCGCCAGTCTGTTTTCTGGGCTGACTCGTCATCCGCGCTCACCGGATTGGAAAAACGCCACATTTTCTTCAGCCTTTCACATGGCAACATTGAAAGGACACGAGCTGTGTTTCATTGAGTTACCGTTGCATCACTCGATATCTCTGATCTGGCACCAGCAGACGAAATATGTTGTTTTCAGCTCCAATGAGATGAATGTGTTTCGGATGTCCGCTGTCAAATGGCAGATGTATTTTGTCAAATGACTGTCGCTACGAGTTTGATTCTGTTGGAGGAATCCCGTATCTAATCTGGTGGTACCAGCCGGCAGACATTTTTTTCTTTGAGATCAGTGTATTTTTGATACTGTCAAATGACAGATATATTCTGTCAGTTTTAACATTATGATTCATGTCCTTAACAGACATTTGCGTTCGTCATAAGCTTTTAAGAGACGTAATCGAGAATGTTTCAGTTACCTATTCCTCTACCTTGTCATTCACTGCCTTGATAAACGCAACACAGAGTCTGAACACAAACGCCTACTCTCTTTTTCACAAAGGGAAGTTTTTTGGTTTTGAATGCAATCATCTGTGACGCGGTTCTTCAAAGAACTGCCCGCAGAGTGCTGTATGCTGGCTGCCTGGTCTCACAATAAAGACTCATGTTTACTCTCCAGGTTTTTAATCACCTGAAAAGAAAAAGTATTTTTTATTAACCGAATACATTCTTACAATTACTCATTCTTTGTTAGTGATCTGTTTTACCCCCTTAGCTCTCAATAACAGACACTGTTTTTTAAGCGATATTAATTCTCGCTAAGATTTGCATAACCTTCATAATCATGTTAGAAATGAAATGGCATGGTAGACTGCTCCAAATGAACTAAGTATTGTGCGGAGATGGGCTGAATCGCATACTATTCATATCATAGCATTCTCACGTATGCTGTCATAGGCAAAAGGGAAGTCAGATTTGCATCTAGTGGTAATTGAAACAAGAATGTTTTTATAGTGGGATACGATTGCACATTGGGAAACGGCATGAAAAATACTTAGCACTTCATAACATCCTTTAATTGGATGAGTTTTATCTTATGTCTGTATTGTGTGCAGCGGTCATGTTCCTGCATTAGTAAATGTGGATTTTTCAGCAGTTCAGGTCTCAGGCAGAATTGGCCTTGCATTGGGTTGCCTGGTTACGATATCCTGCCTCTAGGTCCAAAGGTGACGTTCCAGCACTGCTTGCATTGTCAGGATCACACTGTCAATGCTGGGTCATCAGAAATTCAGACTGCTGCTGAATGTTAAACAACTTTTTGGTGCAAATGTGAAGACCCAAAAACTGAAGTATTGGAAGGGAGAGTGATGTCCCTTTTCAGGAAGGGATCAGTGAGTTCAGGAAGTGGTATTTAGCTGAGTGTTTACCACAGTCAGTGAAAGTGTGTACTGTCTGTGTGTGTGAAAGCAGGGTCTGCCCTTTCCCTCTGGCCATGTTGCTCATCTAATGGGATCTGTATTCTAACAGTAGGCGCTCTGATAACCAGGCATGTCCGGGTCCAGTGTGTATCTGAAACACTTCGACTCTTGAAGTGCTGTTAAAATGTAAACACACATCTGAAGATCCGTGAAAAAAAATGACAAGGAAACATGTAACCAACGGAAACATGCAGCCATTTGAAATAAAAACAGTGTCATGGATATTAAGAAGAATACATCTGGCTGATGTCTAAAGGGTTGAGGTATTTGATCAGGGTTTGCTGGTTATCCGCGCAGTTCTGCTTTCCTTGGCCAGAGGAAGAACAGGAAGTGACACGCTGAGATGCATGAGTGAAAAATAGAACATGCTAGATGTACAGGCTTGGTTTGTCACATAGGCGTACTGTTTTAACCTTTATTTATAATGGTTTTCTGACACCATGTCAAAGCTTAAAAAACAACAGATGGGATGCTTTGTTTGACAGGTAAATGTCTTATATTACACTAAGCTTGTATGTTGTATGACAGACAATATTTAGAGTAATGTTTCCAGTTTTGGTCACTTAATTCTAGGAAAGACAGTGAAGCCCCTGAGTAAAAGAAGACTGAAAAGTGCAGTAAGATTTAGTTCAATCTCTTAAACAGATGGCTCATGCAGAGAGACTTAGAACAGAGTGCTTAATCTTTTTAGTCAGTGTTAAAGGAGGCTTAGGGTCTGATTTTTACATTTTTAAAAGAGATTAATGCGATGAATGCAAGGAGATATTCCACAAGTCCACCCAGGACTGGAAGTCACAACTTAAAATTTGTTCACAGCAAATTTCAGACTGCTGCAGGAAGAATTTGTTCAGATGAAATATTAAGTTCTTTGGAAACTTGTTGTTGTTTGTGGTGGATCCCTCAAGACCTTCAGTGAATTCCAGATTACATGCAAATGGAAGACCTTCTCCTTTCATCCACTTCTTAAATTTCATAATATTTTTTGACATTTTATATCTCCTGTTCTTAGCTGCGACCAGCAGCTCAATAGCTGTGTGTGTGTGTGTGTGTGTGTGTGTGTGTGTGTGTGTGTGTGTGTGTGTGTGTGTGTGTGTGTGTGTGTGTGTGTGTGTGTGTGTGTGTGTGTGTGTGTGTGTGTGAGAAGGTGTGTTTTTTGTTCATGCCAGTTGGCTAAAAGGGGGTGTGGCAGTGTGACTGGCCTAGTTGCTGCTATTGCAAATTCACGCTTGTTTCATTTTTCTCCCCAAAAAAAAAGGAAGTTAGAATTTTGAAGTGTCCAGGTGAACTTGATCAGCTTGTCCTATGACTGTGGCATCCTCCACTGAGTCAGGAGTGCACAGGCAAGCATGCACTCTCCTCCAAAAACGCATGCACTCAGCTGCGTTTGCACCGCAGTTTCACTGGTGTCCTTGTAGAATTAATGCAGCTGAGGCAGCCATAGCAGAGGGGTCACTAACATCTGCTGAGGGTTCCCTATGGGCTGGTCCATTGCTGTGGTCAGCATAGTCACCCGAGGAATAATCTGTGATAGTCTTCATAGCTTTGTCAACCGTGCTGACCTTAGCTTACTTGCACACACACCAATTCCTAAGTCAGTTACTGTTGGTCAGAATTAGTAATTGGCCATTGGTTTATTAGCGAAGGACATTTGCAGAAATAGTGACTTTGAGCACACTGGAGTGAGGAAGTAGTCGTAGTTTTGTTTTTCTGAGCCAGTGAGGGATATCATTGGCCGGAGTACAGACCATTGGGGGTGTTTCTGCACCCAGCCTAACTCTGTTGCTCTTTTTGCTGTTTTGTTTAAAGAAGCTGAAATGTGCTGTCACCACTGTTTTAACCATGTGTGATGACTTCCCCTTTTTTTGGTGTTCCATACCATACCATTTCGCAAAAAAGCTGATGGACTGAAAGTCTACTTGGACGGACAGTGATGAAGTCAGTGTAGTTTAATCATTCCCCTTGTCCCCTTGGAGTTGGATATAGCCAACACAGAACAGCTGGCTAGGACAGAGTTACCAGATGCACTGACTTTCGGGGTGCAGTGCTAGATACCCTAAAGGCTGTCAGTAGAAAAGGAGCCTGTATTAATTAAACAGCCTGTTCTCTCCAGTACTTTAATCTCCTAGAAACGTACAAATACAGTATCTGCATGAGAAAAGTCAGTTTCATTCTGTATGCATCATTTTAAAACCACTAATATGAAAGTAGCTATAAAAGCACTGTTTTACTTTCATTCACACAGCTTGTCATGTTCACGGACAAGTGTTGTGCAGGAAATGAAACCCCATGGTGCAGCACTGTCCAAAATGTTCTTTGGTGAAAAACATATTTGTATGTTTTTAGATGGGGCAGTAATGGATGTTGCAGTTGTTTCTGTGGCAAAGGCACACCAGACTTTATAAGATAAAATGGCTTCCTGTGTGTGTGTGTGTGTGTGTGTGTGTGTGTGTGTGTGTGTGCGTGCGCGCGTGTGTATATATATTTTTTTTTGCAATTTTTTTTAACATATGACAGTCAGCTGCATTTTGGACCAATGCAGATGGTTCAGTACTGTTGAACTGCCCACAGACTTTGTGCCTCAGAAAATGCATGTGCATGTGTGTGTTTATGTGTAGGGGGTAAAACAACATAAGGAGCATATCAGAAGCCAGCATGAGATGAGATGGGTAGACAGCCAGGCCTGCGCTTCTGTAGAGGAGGCTAATGAATCAGGGAGCTGGGAAGGGGGCGGCATGGGTGGCTGACAGCTGTGCAAACCGGGCACACCAAGGGCACTGGTAACCTCAGCCGTCTCCGCCCGCCCCCTGGCCCGCCAGGAACGTAGCCACAGACGCACTCGTTTCCACAGCGGACATGAGGAGAGCACCCCCCTCCCCCCCACCACTCCGTGAAGCTCCCAGTGTACATAATACACCAGTATTGTTCCATGATCTCTAACCATAGAATAACTTTTTTCTTTTTTTTTATGCTACCAGTCATGCTGTGCTTCATGGTGGGCCATGTGACTACACCAAGCTTTACTTTTCAAGCTTTAGTTCACTAACAGCCTAACAGGGTTGTAGTTTGGGGTAGTGTGGGATGGACATTGATTGAGAAACCAAAAAAACGGTACCTGTTTTGATTTCTTGATTTAAAGACCAGATCAGTTTCTGCTTCCTGAATCTACTATCTACCTGAAGAACAAATGGAAGAGGAGAATTGGGAGAGATTTACTCAGAGTAGCCTTACGCATTGTGACATCCCATTGAGGATACAACCTTTCCAGTCCAGCACTTAAGCGCATACCTCCAAACCTTTTATCCTTTGGTATGTGTGTAGTAGAGCTGTGAAATGAAATCTCATTTTGGGATGGAAACACTCATCACTGCCTTCGCAGTGAGTGGGATACAGCCAGCAGAGCCTTTGCTAACATGTACTGTTCAGGAAGCTGTTGTCAGTGCACAGGTGTCCAGAATGAATGTTTTAATCATCCATTCATAGTGACTATTAATAAAATAATCCTTGGTCACTTCAAGACAAGTCTGGCTGACCAAAAGGAAACGTGAACGCGTTTGGCCAGTGTTAATGCCAGTCAGTGCGCTGCTGTCCATTTAGAAGTGTGGTTGAGCCACAGAGGCGTCAGCCATTTACAAGCCTCCGAAACATAAGCCTCTTATTAGACTCCCTTTTTAAACTGAAGGGCTGCACTTTGAAGTGCGTTCATAAGAAGATTGGTTCTGTTACGAGGGCGTCTAGGGGGAACTGTGGAAATGAAGTTGGGTGTCAGGGTTCTGTGTATGCTTTGTAGGTTGAGCCAAGTCATAGTCCAGACTAATGAACAGGTTTTGGAAATAGCCTGAGTCCACAGGTTCTTCTGATACAGGAGTACAAGTTCTTAAATAAATCTTTATCATTTTAAGATGGTAGAGTTGATTCTATTTGGTCCCTCACTGTGATGGATTTTGACTGGTTACAGCTTTCATAAAGGGGTTTGATAAGGTGGTTTCATAAGGACATTGGCCAAGCAAATAAAAATCAGTCCAGTGACAGCGGAATGCTAAGGGTGTGGGTGAAGGTGTAAAGCGAAGGGTGATATTTCAGTCTGCGAGCGTTGCAGATCGATGAGGTCTGTGGCCATGTTTAGCATGAAGTGTTACCCCAACCTCGTCTTCACCCTTTAATCTTGAGAGAGGCTATGTGTGGCACTTCCTGATTGTGTGTGTGTGTGTGTGTGTGTGTGTGTGTGTGTGTGTGTGTGTGTGTGTGTGTGTGTGTGTGTGTGTGTGTGTGTGTGTGTGTGGCGCAGCGGACGCAAGGAGTGTGATGGATTAGGGGCCTAATCTGTGTGATATGGTGACTGCCAGGCTCAGACCCCTAAATACAGAGAGATTAGCAGCAAGGAGCACTGAAGGAGCTGCTTTAACCCAACCTCCTCCTGCTCCTTGCCTTCCGACTCTTACATAATATACATCTATTGAAGCACTGACCACACAGCGGACAGGCTGTCTTTTTATTTATACATCCTTGGCCTTTTAAATAGTAACAATGACAACTGTAGTTAAAATACCTTTTATAAATGTATTTATTCATAATTTGATATAATACCTTATAGAAAAGGTATTGTTATGTCTCACTAGACCTCTCATCAGACAAAAGTGGAATGGCAGAAAGCCAGGGAGCTCCTTCCTGGGGACCCTCCTGGTGGCTCATGGAACAGAAGCACCTGTTTATGGGACAGCTGTGGGACCCTCAGCTGGGTGTTTGTTTCCCAGCTACACTGTGAGCGGGAAGGTTGGGGGTCCTTGTTGGTGAGGCAACAGTTGGCTCAGCCTTGCTGGGGAAAGTTAAATGTTAAAACTGGCTAACATCCTGTCTCTTTCCACTCTGTGATTTGCTCAGATGAGCTACACCTGTGATATCAGTGGGAAAATAAAGATGGAGGGAAACTGGCACACCTGGGTGATGTAACCAAAAGCACCTGGCACTCTGCCAGGCGAGGAGTTCCAACTGGTTCCTGTTTTTTTCATACAGTGCTACTGTGACGCTAATGGGAGTGTAGTCTTACTGGCGTGTCCCTGCTTCAAGGCTAATAGGAATATAGCAGTGTAGCATAGCTCTGCTTTTAGGCTAATGGGAGTGTATCATAGTGCTGATGTAAGGTGAATGGGAGTGTTGCAGTGTAGCACAGCACTGCATTAAGGTAAATCGTTTTGTAGCAGTGAAACAAAGTGCTGGTTTATGGCTAATAAGTGAATAAGAGAAACAAACCCTCATCCCCCTCCTCCCATCCCATTCAGAAACCAAAGAAGAGTTCAGACAGTATCAGCCAGTTACCTGACACTAAAGCCCAGGTTACATGAGGCAGCATGTTTTATTAACAGGAAGAACATATGTTTGGACTGAAAGTTTACTGTGAAATATGACCCCTGATGGCTCTGAGGTGGACAAAATAAAACCAAGTCAGAGCTCTGAGGTACTCCGTTGAGCCACAGCATACTCTCATCTCTGTGTGTGTTGGTGAGTGAGAAAGATAAAAGATATGTGGTTTTAAGCTGTGACCCGCAGCTCTATGGGTGCTCTGTCGGTTTGTGTCAGTTGCCGTTGGTTGGTTGTTTAGTCGGTCGGTTGGTCCACAAAACTACAGAAAAAAAATATCTATACATTTTCTACCCAATCAAATTCACTTCAGCTCTCTGGCTGTAAAGATTAGGTTTCCATTAGCTTTCCCTGTTAAACTTGTTGGGTGAGAAAATAAAAAAATTAAGTTAACTTGTTCAGTGAAATGTGATGTTGGTGATTTGAATAGGCAGATAAAATACAGATAAGCAAAGATCACGTTCATCTGAATGTTTGCACTTAGAACTTCTGCAAAATTATGTAACTCTTCTGAACACAATCCTGCAGCAGGTCACCTTGGTTTTGCTGAGTCAGGCATAGATGTGGTCAGGGCTGTTGTGTCTGTGTGATATTACCAATAAGAGGGTTTATACAACACAGTGACAATGTGCACAGCCTGCTCTCTCGCTCTTTCTCTCCAGTCGCAGTCTGAAAGAGCATTAAATTAATATGAAACACCCAGACAGTACATGTTTAACATATTCAATGCAACCTTGTACTGAATGGGAGATACAATTGAGGATTTAAATCTTGAAAGGGTTGAACAGCTTTGTGTGCATGCCAGTTTTGGGGACCCTCTCTCATGCTGTAGGGTGCTGAGTTAGCAGACACTGGTGAGAAACATAGCAGAAGCATTTGGGGTCCTGTTTGTTATGTAGTGCTGTAGCCATACTACATAGCATCCTGTGAGAAAACAGTGCCTGACCAGCTGCCAACTGCACCAAATGTAAACTGGGTTCTGTAACAGTGCTCACACCAAAGGCGGGTGACTGTAGAGAAAGTGCTGTTTCTGTCACTCATCGTGACAGTGAAGTAACACGCTGGAAAGATGCTGTTCATACAGTATACACAGAGGGGTGTGGCCTGTGTCATTGTAGACCAATTTGAGCAAGCTCCGAAAATGTGCTGCAACACTACTGTGTGTCACAGGGGCGCGGCAGCCGGTTCCACAGTTTTCTTGAGTTCGTCTTTCACAGACTGGTTTCCTTTTTCTCAATTCAGCAGAATTGCACACGTTTGACATGGACTGTTTATTTTTTGAAACTTCGTACTATACTGCTTTATTATACTGTGTATTTAATTATTCTCGCATTTCCTTCACAAAGTGGTCACATGTTTTGCAGGTAGGCCAACCTTATCTTCAGCTGGGGAAAAAAAAAAAAAAAAACTTTTTCATATTTGGTGCTTTTTTTTCCAGCTGAAGGTAGCATTGGTCTAGCACATATAAATAAGGGTGTAAACACATAATACAGCTTGAACACCCTTACAGAGATGTGTATGACAGAGAATTTTAGCTGAACATGAAACACAAACATACATAGTACAGGCTCAGATATTTCCCTGTGGAAAGAAAATCATTGTGCAAACTGCACCCTGTTGCCAAATGTGACCTGTGCACCCTGTGTAGGAGTGGGTGTGTGTGTATTTATGTAATGTGTATGTGTCGGTTTCATGTTGATATCTGTGTGTGTGCATTAATGTATGTAGATATATGATTTATGTTTGTGCATGCATATGTGTATGATTTATTCATATACTTGTATGTGTATGGGAGTACTGATTTATGTACATGCGTATGATATAAATGTGCATGTGTTTTACAAAAAATGTGTATATGTGTCTGTGTGTGTGTAGGACCCAGAGGACGGTGTGCGGGTGAGGCAGCAGTCGAAGGCTTGGTGCTGGTGCATGTGCCTGGGCTTGGCACTCATGCTCTCGGGCGTGGTCGTGGGAGGAGTTTACCTGAACAGGTACTTCGGGCTGCAGGTGAGGGCAAGGCACTCAAGGTCATACTGAAATATGAGGACTCTATTTTATTATTTTGTTTTTAATTTTTGTATTTTTAATTTAATATGAATTTATAATTTTACATCATCTCTTGTCAATTTTATGCTGTAGTGTGGCTTTGCATTTTGAGTAGATCTCAGCTCTCTTGGCTGTGAGAAGCTTGAGATAAACAGCATTGGTTTTGCTGAAAACATTTCGCCCTGGCTCTGACTCAATTATAAAACCGTTATTACCATGCCACTGCACTCAGGGAGAGACGGGCAATGCAGAAAAGTGTGGCAGCTGGAGTATATAGCAGAGTATTTCTATTATTTAGCAGATCCATTGAATTCAGAGCCACTTTCAGTCAGAGCATTAACTCAATAGAGGCACAACAGTGTCAAACAGGAATAGCAAGCTAAGTATCAGCTGCACTGTATTAATGATGATTATAAATGCCTGTGGAGAGAAAAAGGGCAGATATGTTTTACTTATTTTTGCTTTGGGGATTGATTGAGGAGAGATGAAAGGTTTCAGTCTGTGGTTGTGGTGGATTATGGTGTAGGCCTTGGCTGTAATAATGTGGGAGGAGCTCAGTATGGTGGTGGGGATGTGGCTAATGCAGTGATGTCACTTCCAGGAGAGGCAGGTGTTTTTCTGTGGAGTGGATTACCGGGAGGAGGACTACATGGTTCCGGAGGAGGATCTGGAGCTGGACCTCACCTCCCAGCTGCGCCGGATCCAGGAGAAGATCCGGATCCTGGAGGATGAGGAGGTGGAACTCATCAACGTCCCTGTGCCTGATTTTGCGGACAGCGACCCTGCTGACATCGTTCACGACTTCCCCAGGGTAAGAGCTCCTCGGCCAAGTCTCTCACGTAACAGATTCCATGTCCTTACCGAGACAGCAGGCAGTACACTGCGCTGAGCCCTGCAGAGGTGGGGTCATATGACTGCATTTCAGTTCATTTATATGCATTTATCCTTGATTTAGTAAGTCATTTTTAAAAAGGTCATTCATGACTTTTTCCAGGGTTCCAGCTCAGCCCCATCTGTCCATATTTGCACATTTTATTTTTGTCCTATGCCATGTCTGAGAGACTCAGGATCCAGGTTTGGAACTGAGAGGTTGCGGGTTCAGTTCCTTAGCTGGGCATTACCATTGCGCCCTTGAGCAAGGTGCTTATCAAGATTAGTAATATTCAGCTGTATCTATGAATATATGTCCACGTATCAATGCCCGCTTGTTCAGCGGACAGAACCCAGAGATAAGGGCGTAGGCTAAATGTCTGAAATGTAGCTTATGTTGCTGTCGACTCTTCCCCTACAGAGGCTGACTGCCTACTTGGACCTCAGTCTGAATAAGTGCTATGTCATCCCCCTCAATACCTCTGTGGTCATGCCTCCAAAAGACCTGATGGAGCTGCTCGTCAACATCAAGGTGAGTCTGTGACCGACTCACCTTTTGCTGCAGGTGTCACCTTGCACCATTCTGTTACTCCTCTCAGGTTGTGCAGGTGAGCACATCACACAAACCAGCTCAGTAGCGTAGTGGTCAGGGAGCTTGAATTGTAACTCAGAGGTTGCAGGTTTAATTCCCCAATGGGACACTGCTGCTGCTGCTGTCCCACTGTCCCACTGGTTCTCTGAAAATAACTGGATTTATACCGCTATGAATGGAGTGTATGTAAGTTGCTGCAAGATGTCTCAAATGTAAAAAATGTAATAAGATGCATGTTGTTTTTTTGTGTGTGTGTGTGTGTGTATGTGTGTTTTTATGTTTGTATAGATATGTGCAGGTGTAAGCATGTGTGAATATCCATTCATACTTGCTTGTGTTTATGTATTTATATGCATGCATATGTATTTAAGTGTGTGTGTGTGTGTGTGTGTGTGTGTGTGTGTGTGTGTGTGTGTGTTTGCATGCTTTTTATGGGTGTATATGTGTTTGTAAGTGTGTGAATATGTATTA
Organism: Albula goreensis; assembly: GCA_022829145.1. Classification (NCBI taxonomy): domain Eukaryota; kingdom Metazoa; phylum Chordata; class Actinopteri; order Albuliformes; family Albulidae; genus Albula; species Albula goreensis. The sequence goes on along the minus strand of CM040745.1, from coordinate 7,756,909 downwards.
ATATGTGTTTGTGTATATGTGTATATTTATTAAGTGTGTCCCTCTCTCCCCAGGCTGGGACGTACCTCCCACAGTCCTATCTGATCCATGAGCAGATGATGGTGACTGAGCGGGTGGATGATGTGGATCAGCTGGGCTACTTCATCTTCAACCTGTGCCGTGGCAAAGACACCTACAGGCTGCAACGCAGAGACACTATCCTGGGTAAGCAACCATACTCACTCTCACACTCACTCACTCTCACACTCACTCACACACACGTACAGACTGCAGCACAAAAACACTATCATGGGTAAGTAACCAGCCATGCGCACACACACACACACACACACACACACACTTACCTGGCCCCATAGAGCAGTCATCCCTGATGAATCACACTTAGAGTGTACTGTGACTCATACCTGCCCCTCCTGAACCCCACACCTCTTTCACCCAAATGCTCTTTCAGCACTACTCCCACAAAAGATTACAATCAATACAGCAGAAGATTGTGCGGTCGCGCTTATTTGCAGCTGGATTTTAATGCGGTTGTCTCTTTTCCTGCCCATTGCAGGCATGCAGAAGCGAGAGGCTCTGAACTGCCACAAGATCCGCCATTTTGAGAACAAGTTTGTGGTGGAGACGCTGATCTGTGAGCCCTAGAGCAGCCAGCCTGGCCCCAGCGCAACCACTTTGAGTTCACTCTAGCCCAGTGAACATTTACATTTTATTCTTTCATCGTTCTTTTTTCTAAAACAGTTTTTTCTGAATGTTGTTGATGATTGTTGTTTTTTTTTATGTATTACCGATAGATTGTGTGAGGGTAGTCTCTTAATTCATCTCCCAAGCAATATCATGCATCAGAAGACTACTGAAGTATTGTTACTTTTAAGTGTTTTTTGATATGCATTCATAGGGACAATACTCCTCAGGAGAGAGTAAGGGAAGTACTCCTACCCTAGGATGGGTTTTTGGGGAGTTGCCTACTTTTTTCTTTCTTTTTCCAGAACTTAACTGCTAGTTTGGTTTGAAAATTGTGACTTTAATGAAAACCAGGTGAGATAAATTATATATATTTAGATTATTTAAAAAAAAAAAAAAAAAAAAACGGCAACTGGTGGGCAGAGCGCTGTGAGAAGTCGCTGCAGCTCAAAATGTTATCGACTGGAACATATATCAGAATAAATAGAAATGATCTGTATTGTATTTTGAAAATACAAGCAAATTAAAAATGTGTAAACATAGGTAATGAACTTTCAGTTTTATAAAAAAAAATAAATAAATAACTTGGCTATATGACTGAAATAGTCCAGGGTGTTTTTTTAGGTTTTATATATTAATTGTCTGCTGTATCTATTAAAATACACTGCAGCAATATTTTCTTAACGTTTGTCACAAGATTCTCTGTCTTGAAATAATGATGTATAAGATTAATTTTCTTTGTGTTGTGAAAAGTAAGAGAAATTATTCCACCTACGCATTGTTTTATTAGTACTAAGAAGCAATAGATTCATTAGAAGAAAACAGAATATTTTCAAAACAAAAATATTAAAAGATTTGGGTGAAGTTGAGTTTCTTATCATTAGAAAGCACTTTGGAAAATTAAAAACACATTTTTGTTTTAAGATAATCTTTTTTCATTAAAAATAAACTGTGCTGATTTTGGAATATACCACGAATACTTGTATTGTACTAATTTGTACTGTATATAACCTGTCTATAAAAATGACCAATTCCACAATAAATCCTCAATAGGTAGCTTGTGTCTCTTTTTTCTGTGACAGCTTCATTTTACACAATTTCTAATCTTACTTTGTTTATGTTGCTCTTAGTATAAGTATAGCTACAGCAGATAGTTATAATATATTTAACAAGGTAAAAACTGCTTTAGGAAAAACTCTCAAAGCTACAAATGTCGAAATTTATTTACAAATGTCGATTAAATACAAATAGCCTGGCTAGCCCTTTGTAGTGGAGAGCTATCTGAGAAGTTCTGTGATTTGTATGCGCTTCCTCCCCCATCAGCGCATTTCCCCTCGGGGTGCGAAAACTAAGAGTGGATCAGCCTACATACAGATATTGTTATCGGAACAGATGGGTTCTTTGAAGTGGAAATCTCCTTGGTTAAAACTTTGAAATGACCTCTCGGTTGTCGAGGGTCTTTTGGGGAGTCCGTGAGCATTGCTGCATCTTTGAAGTGTTGGAAAGCGTTGTGTGTTTGACAGCTTTTCTGCCTTCGGTGCATTTGTTACCTTGCTGAGTTCCCTCTGTTAAATGTGTGTGTATGATAAGAATGTGCATATGTGGCAGTAACTACATGTATGTTTGTGAGTACAGCCAAGTCTTATGTGATCTGTACAAGAAGAGTAGCCATCAGCTCGGTCAACTGTTGAGGGCTTTACCAGCAACATCAGAAGTCATTACTAAACACCACGACTGGTTCAAGTGGGTGAGCAGATGAAGGCAGCACCCATTTTTTGGGTTGATGAGAGCTCCCATCGCTAGAGTGGACTCGAGTCAATCAGTGAGTTTAACAGAAACCAAAAACAAGGTACAGTACTCCAGACCTCCAAGGACGCCACTGTACGCTGAGATTCCCCACGCTCATTCGGGAATACTGTAATGACTGTGCCAGCTCCGGTAGGCCAGCGGGCCCACGGGACGATGCCAAACAAACCAATGAAACTTGACCAAACCGAACAGGACGGACTCGTCGCTCTGCTCACTTCACCTGGTACTATTGGCACTCTACCGACCGACAGCTGCCTAGTCTGGCACCAGGATCTCGTCCAGGATTGCGTAACTGAGGGATGGGCCCAGCGCTTCACCGGGGTTGGTTATGACTTCTGCGAGAGAATTTCTCTTAAACTGCTGATGTCAGGAAACATGAGCTACTGAACTCATTTGCCGATTAAAAAATGAGCCCGTTGGTATTTCTCTTCCTTTGATTTGATAATGGCAATGAACAAGTGTCAAAACTGGTCCAGTGCTACATGAAGTCAAAATCATTTCTGGTTAATAAACATAAAACATCTTTTTATTGTTTTGGAGAAGACATCACTTGCTGAGTTTTAACATGGTGCATATTTAGTGTGCAAAATTCTGTAATGATCCACACCCTTTCAAGTCCAGTAACCGGAAGACTCCAGTTCAATCTCGCTCGTTATCTTAAGGAAATTTATACAGGCAAACAAATAAACCAATAGAGGAATAGCTAAATTAAGTCCCTGTTAACATTTTGATAGCGTCAGGAAATACAACTCCCAGAGTACAACGCTTGTTAGTTGCACGTTACCTTCAGCTACCGTCTGACTTCACTTCTTTTAGGACAGCTAGCATTTGCAACCCAGCTACTCACAATTTAGTTGACAAATCAAGCCGGTGTTCGTAATATATTGCTTCTAAACATCGTGGCATTGTTAAACGGTATGTGTTTCACTTTTCGGTTGGAAACGACAGAACTGTATCGTATTTAATTTCTGTAGCTAGAAATAAATGCCATAGTAGCTGTGCACTTGGGCTCGTTTACTTGTCGCCATGGTAACGGAGCAACGCTGTTAGATGTGAGCTCAGGATTGCTGGTGGCGAGCTAGCCAGATAACTAGCGGTGCTTCAAATTCTTTTTCTTGTTTTCTGGTATATGTTTGTTACCTATTCGAAATAACGCAACAACAAAAAAAAAATGCAATATAGAAATTGCAGACTATTTTAAATTGACTTCTTGAAAACCGGTGCTTTGTCTTTACTGCAAACTTTACTGCTTAAACAGTTATCCTGTACTGGATAGGTATCGCTAGATATGCCAACTAACACTAAAACGTTTGCTTAGTAGTACTGCAGTAGTGATACGCGACATAGCTCGCTGTTTAGATTATTTCATGCAAGCGTTTGATACTGTAACTATAACACATTGAACAGCAACCCTCATACAATAAAAACGTATTGGTTGTCATCTAGCTAGGATAACCCTTTATAGCAAACATACACCTCCCTGAAAGCTTACCATTTAATGTTGCAAGATACCGATAGCCAGTTGGCTATCTATCTATTACTAGTGCTATTTATTAAGTTCCGTGATTAGCACTTGAAAAGTCACCGTCTAGATTTTGTTTTACACTTTTGTTAAACTCAGAAAACACTTTATTTCTACGCGACTTGCTATCGCTATAGTATCACAGTTTTTAAAAAAATATATATTTTCTTGTATTTCAGAGCGACATTCCCTTTAATATTCAGACCTGCTGGCATGGACAATTACAAGATTGTCCGAAAAATCGGAGAAGGAGCTTTTGGAAAGGCATTCTTAGTCACAGCAAAAGACGGCAGTAACAGACGCTGTGTGGTGAAGGAGATAAATGTTAGAAAGGTAACGTTGGGTCCAGACAAATATAAAACTGTTTAATGATGTTTGTGAAACTTTTCATTTGTGCAGTAAAAAATATAAGCAATTACGTTTTAGACTGTGCGTGTAGGCAGATTCTCTAATGTTTAGCAAAAATCTCTAGGAGATAACAGGTTAACTGTACAATTGCAAAGGATTCTGGGCACTTCCGCTGCCACACTCATCCGTTTTCGTGTATTTTGTTCTGTCGGTCCAAACCGAGGATTAAGGGACTGATGTTTTTCACTTGGTTTTCTAACGATTTGGTTCATACTCCAGACGACAAATTAATCAGTTTATAAAGGGATTCTTCAAAGCGGAAGTAGACAAGGATTTTAATGAAAGGATCACAGTCCAAAGTCTCTCAGACACACACACTCACAGAATCGTCCAGGGAGTATAGTGTCATTGTTTTTGTTCTCCAGTTTCTGTGTAACTAGTTTAAGTACACGAAATATAAAGTAATAATGTTTCCGCTTGTAGAACTTTTCGTTCTCCCTGTGTTCTTCTCGGCCATGTCGTCTGCCTACTTCATCAGTATCGACGCTAAGGCTGAAGAGTGCTTCTTTAAACGGGTAGACTCAGGAATCAGGATAAGCTTCGCTTTTGAGGTTACTGAGGGAGGCTCCCTGGATATCGATGTGAAGATTGTAGGTCCAGATGGCAACCATATCTATAAAGGTGACAGAGAGTCCAGTGGGATGTTCTATGTGGCTGCTCACTTAGACGGGATGTTCAAGTTTTGTTTCAGTAACAAGGTGTCTCCTATGACCCCTAAGATTATCAAGTTCACTATTGACATTGACGAGGATCTCAAGTATGTCGAAAAGGGAAGTATATCTGATAAGACCAGAGTGGCGGAGATGATCAAGGAGCTGTCAAATGCCTTGAAGGCGGCCAAGCTTAAGCATGAATATGCGGTGGTCCAGGAGAGGAGGCACAGAGAAATCAACGACAAAACTAACAGCAGAGTTTTGCTGTGGAGTTTTTTTGAAGCGCTGATTGTCCTGGCTATGACCCTGGGGCAGATATACTACCTGATGATGCTCTCTGAAGTATGTGGAGTTGTCTTCAACAATTTCATAATTTTAAATAGTGAAATATTTCCTGATATGACTGAAGCGTCACCTATGAAGTTTAGCTCAACATTGGAAACAATACGCACTAAAAATCTGAGATGCCTTTTCATCATTAATTCTTTCTCAGAATCCTTTCAATACATGTTCTGCTTCCTAATTTTGGGTTTTCTTCTTGGTTGTTTAGGGAAGCTTTGGGTGCCTGTCAGTAAAGAAAAGTCATGGTTTTCATTTTGCTTTGGGACAGCTCAGACAAAAGCTTTGTGACCCATCATAAGCAACTCTCTCTCACTGTGTTACTTTTAATCTTGCCTTCAGTCATGTGTTTACACAAATTAGTAATGGCCAGAAGTTTAAACATATCATCTTAACATTATTTTTAAATGGTTCTCAAATGAGTCAGTCATCCATTGTGTGTTTTGTGAGCATTTTTAGTAAGAACTGATTGTATTTTTTGATCATTTTTTCAGATGTCTACTAAGGAAAAAGAGATCTCTCGGAAAGAAGCAGTTCTCCTCTCTCGAATGAAACATCCAAATATTGTCACATTTTTTGAATCATTTGATGGTCTGTATCATGTGTGTACATGCTGTATGCGTGTGTGTTGATTTGTTACGGAGAGGGAGGGTGTGTGTGTGTGTGTGTGTGTAGTAGCAGACAGATCCTGATACAGTGTGTATGTGTGTTGTTACAGAGAGGATGAATATGTACATTGTCATGGAATACTGTGATGGGGGAGACTTAATGAAGAGGATCAAAATGCAGAGGGGTGCACTATTTACTGAGAATCAGGTACAAACACACACACTCTTAGGCATGCATGCACTCACACACTACACGGGGAAGGGAATCCCAGAAAAGAAGTTTGGCAGCTGCCAGGAGCAAGTTGAAAGCAAGCAGATCCAACACATGCTCCTTCCTCACTCCCACCTATACAGAGACAGGGGGGAGATGCATTCCGCTGACAAACTCACAGGCCTGCGTTCCGTCATGAGACTGCCTGGGAGTGTCTCAAGCATGCAGGAGGGACAGGATGTTTCAGAGAGCCTCACCATCCCCAGTCTCGAAAGCCTTGGCTAGATCCTGTGAAAACAGTGAGCAGGTCTTTGCTTTATTCCCTAGTCTTTTCATGAACCCAACGCACAACAAAGATCATGCCAGCGGTTCTTAGGGCCCTCTTGAAACTACTTTCTGTCTCGCTTACATGCTGAGCTCCACACACAGTCTTATAAAGACACACACACGCATGTAGGTATGTATATATGCACACATGGACTTTTCCATAACTGGTTCCTGTTGATATGATGTTGATGTCATGTATATGCACGTCTGCATATGCACACACATATACACACATATATGCTCTCACACACAAACACAAAAACAGACACACTTCAATGCATACACGTAAATGCCCATACATACACACATGCAGAAAAATGTTTAGACTCACACCTCCTCACCCAGACTTACTCCTGTATGCAGAGTACCTCAAAACACAATGCCCACACATCCTGACAGCTCAGCCAAGCCCCTCGATCTCTCATGCATTCAGAAGCATGATTGCAGCAGGATAAACAGTCTGTGCAGAGACGAGCACTGTTACCCCTCTCCTGACTCTCTGTGTCCCCTCAGATTGTGGACTGGTTTGTGCAGATCTGCCTGGGCCTGAAGCACATCCACGACCGAAAGGTGCTTCACAGAGACATCAAAACACAGGTGCTGGTGCATCGCACACGCTCATTTAGACAGATAACACTCAGTTACATTACAAGTCTTTAACAGGCACTGTTATGTACAGCACAAAGAGAACTGCATACATAAGGACTGAAGGAAATAGTTACCCTGTGAGAGGGAAATTAAGTCCCAGAGACCAGAAATGTGCCATCCATATCATCCAACAAGGAACGTGTACATTAATCTGATGAGCAAATCATAATTCTGAAGACTAGCTAGATCAGCACCAGTTTATAGTGCAAATCAATACCCACAGTAATAGCCTCAAATTAATGCCACAACTAGTGACAAGGAGTTCACAAATCCAGTTGCATTGAAATAAGTATATGATTTTGTAACTGCTAGGTAAGTGTTTTTGAAGAGTCTCCTCCACTCTCCCTCCACAGCATAGCACGTCCTTATTGACCATGATGCTGGGTCAGCTGTAGCACTGTAACGGGTTTGAGTCTCAGCTGTGACGTTACTGCGTATGGCTGGAGGCTGGCATTAGTGAGGCACCTTTAGCCTTGCCGGGAAAGAATGAGGGTTGAGGCAGTTAAAATCAGTCAGTCTCTGTGCTCACTAGTGGCCTCTACTGGCCAGCTAGGAGCCTGTAACATAAGCAACCTGATGACTGAAATGGCATGGGCAGTATGTGATTGGTGTTTTGCCAGCAGCGTAGCAAGAAGCGAGGGCTAGTCACATGTGTACAGCTTCCTCCTCTTGTGGACCTTGTATTGGTTAGGCTTAGAGAACAATAGTCAGCTTGGCTATAAAACAAAGGAGGAAAGTGCAGGAAAAACAGCCCCAGTCCTGAGGCCTTGACTGTGTGACCTGTCATAAATTCTCCAGGAATAAGAAAAATATAGTTCTGAATATCAGGTTTCTTTTGAAGCTGTCAGTAATATGCAGTGATTTTGTTGTGTCCAAAAAGTTAAAGTATCTCAGATAATTACGGTCTGATTGTTTGGTTGTGTTTAGACATAAAAATTCAGATCCCCCAATGAGTTTGTGAAGTGAGCAAAATTGTTTTTAGGACAGTTTTGTCTACATACTACAACAACAAGATTTCACATTTCTCCTTGTGTTATATAATTTGTAAAATGCTTCAATGCTTTTTTGTGGTTATTTCCCCAGAATATATTTCTTGCCAGCAATGGGACGAAAGTAAAACTCGGTGACTTTGGAACTGCAAGAATGTTAAACAAGTGAGTGCCTGTTATCATTCATCTAGACAAGAATTTATGTTCCAAAGCCACGCCGCACTGAAACAGATGTGGTGGTGTTTGGCTCTCAGCGTTAATGAGATGCTGCAGCCGTGTGAACACTCCCTCAGCGCTGCGGGAGCTCTGACACATGAGTGACATCAGCTAACCGTCTGTTTACAGTACATTGCCCTCCCAGACCCAGCATTGCACTTATGATGGTGTGGCTCTAGGAGAGCGCAATTTCGCTATTGTGACACAAGTGGATGTTTTAATGGTTAGCAGCAATGTGAGCTTGGCATGTGAGGTTGCGCTAATTTTACTATCCATTCTGTTTTTTATTGCTTATTGATGTACATAATTACAGGTATTTATGAAAGAAGAGAAAGAAAATGCTACCGTCTGTGGAACAAGGCAGAGAGGTTCTTAGATAGGGCCAGAGGGAAAGCTAAGAATGGAAATGGTAAATAATAAGTTCAAATGATTTCATGAGATATTTCACATAATAGGCCAAGCTCCCAGCACTTGGTGCACAAGTGTAAACAAAGACAGACAAAGGAGACTCCAGAGGCCAGTGTTGAGGGTGTGGGCAGTTCAGTGTGTTTGGATGGATTGGGACTGTTTAGCTGAGTTACTTCCTGCTTTGAGCCCCCCCCACACCACCCCCACCTCAGATAGCCTTGGGCAGCCAGGTCCAGCTGAAGCCGCATCTGTGCAGTGATTGGCTGGCACTTTGGTCAGCCCCTCCATACCTTCATTACTGGTTAGTGGGTATAACTGCAATGGACTTTGGATTTTGAGAACAATGCCTCTACCTAGGCTTGCACCTGTGTTCCTAGTTTTAATCTTGTGTTCCCTTTTTTAAACCACTGTTTAAGCCAATTTTAAAGCTATGTTCCCTATTTTAAACTTCAGTTACCTGTATTATTGTATTTGTGTTCCATATTAACCCTGTGTTCCCAGTTTTCAAACCCGCATTCCCATTTTGACAGCCCTGTCCCACTGTTTTAAACCTATGTGCATGAGTTTGTTGCTGGTGTGATACATGCTGTCACTATCTGTTTGGTTAGCACCACGGAGCTGGCCAAGACATGCGTGGGAACGCCCTACTACCTGTCCCCAGAGATCTGTGAGAACAGGCCCTACAACAATAAGACGTGCGTACCCTTCAGATTGTCCAGTGAATTCTTTTAGCATTGCTTCCTGCAGGGGGCAGCTCTCTCTGTTACCTCTCTCTCATCCCCCCACCCCCCACCCGGCTTTCCTGTCACTCTTCCTCTACTTCTGCTTTCTGATTGGACAGTCCTGGCCTGACCCTTTGTTTTCAGTCAGAGGGCACATACAGCAGCATTTAAAAAATGGGCTAAGTGAAAAATAGCTTCCTGTTTTGTAATGGTTTCACTTGAAGTATATGGGAAACACATTTCCATCCCTTTATTTTTTTGGGTCTTTTGAGTGCTTACAGAAAAGGCTGTTATTAGGTCACAGCTAAAACTGACAGGAATTTCCAAAGACATTATGATTTATTTCCTTTCTTATTTATCTCAGAACTGCTGATTCATTCTTCTTTTAAATAATGGACAGCACATGACTAACTGTCAATCACATTAACACTTTATTATTTACACTTTACAAGAAGACGAACAATTTGACTTGTAGTCAACATCATTACTGAATTGTAATATTAGCTTGAACCTGATGAGGTTAGTGAGCTTTGCTTTTATTTTTAGCCAATGGTAAAGGAAACCAAAAGAACCATAAAACTAGTAATAATGAAGTGATTCTTAGCCAGCTGTGATAGTTAAGTAGCTGTTAGCTACCTATAAAAGCCCAGCTTTTATTATGCTGTGTTACTTTTTGAAATGTTTTGAAATGTTTTTAGGGGTACAAGGTAGCATTTAATGTGTTTTGTATTTCTTTTCAACAAATAACACATTTTTTATCACAAATAATGAATCTTTAGCTAATGTAATTATTTCCTGTTTTGCTTGTTATGTGTCCAGAAACAATAATAATAATAAAAAAAAAACATCTGCTCAGGTGTAAACCTAGAGACCAGGCCTCCACAGTACCTGCATGTGGCCACAGGTTTCATAGTCTGGATTGGCAGTTTAGGCAGTGTTTGATCTTTTGTTTGATTAAAGGACGGTGTGAAAATTTGTACTGAAAACCCTCTGTTTGCCAAGCTGGTATTCCCTGGGTGACGGCTGTTTAACCTGTGAGACGCAGCTCCAGCCAGCAGCCATCCTGTGACTGAGTGAAGGCCAGTGGGAGACCGCCAAGCCTCTCTCTCTTTTGGGTTGTTGTGAAGAATGCTGGTCCTCTCCAGGATTTCCTGTTGTTTGTTTACCACATGTAACTCAGACATTTGCTTGGACACAGAGCTCAGGCTACATCTGTAGTGTGTATATGTTGACACAAAGGGCAGTACTGGCGCAGCTTTTTCTCTCTAAAAAAGATAAAAAAACAGATAGTCACTGCTTAATACTGCATCTTTGGTGTCTGACCAATCAAGAGATGAGGTCGGGGAAGGAGCTGGAGCTGTAGCTCTCAGGTCAAAGGGCAAAGGTCAGGGGGAGTAAGCCACCTGGTCTGATCTCTAATTCTTGTGTTAAACACAGATACCGCTGCAACCTTCTTTTCCAGGTTCACACAAGTTCAAGGCCATGAATCAGTGTCTCAGAGATATCGTGCTCCATCACTGGAGTCTGTAAGGTTTTACACCAGTCCTGGAAAGTTGCATTCTTTGCAGGTTTAACTGCCATCCTAGAGGGGCCCATAGTGTCCTCTGGTTTTTGTGGTTTCCTTTCAATCAGCTGCCAGGTTAGGCCCCTACTTGTTTTAATGTTCCTCCGGATGAACCTGGTGCCCTCACAAACAGTGAGAAGCTGTGGAGATGAGAGCTGTTCGGCCACATATTACAGTGCTCACAGATATCAGGCCTCTTCCTTCTTTTACATTTTCTGCTCACATTGCCCACAGAGCCCAAGCCATTGTTCCCCAGTCCAGCCAGGAAGTGTGGACACGCCCAGGTCAGAGTGCACTGGTCATCAGCGCTGACCGAGAAAAACTGTTTATCAGTCCCTTCCTGCCATGACCCCCCCCCACACACACACACACATACATTCCTCCCCCTGCTTTTAAAGCTTAAAGTGCTGGGTCATCCCACTGATTCCTGAAAACAACAGGAGATGGTGAACCTGCAGGTAGCATGAAAGTGCATGTCAAAATAACTCCCCAATATCATCTAAGCAATTTAATTCACCATGTCGCTCATTAAAAAATGTTTTAATGCGATACAGCATTAAGCATTCTGCTTGCTGATACATAGAATTGATGCCAGTGATGCTACTTGGAATTACTGAATTGTGTAGTTTTGTAGACACTGATGCTCTGATGCTAATGGCTAAACAGTGGTACAAAGAATCCTTTTGTGTTTGGACATTGGTGCTAGTAATGCTAACCATTGGTAAAGATGGTGTTCAATGAGAAAAATAGCCAAAAACTATTTTATAAGCATGGCACATTGTTTTGAAAGGGAAGAAAGAAATGTACCTTGATTTTGTGTGAACAATCACTTAAAGAATACAGGAGACTCTTCTTAATGCTTTCACAGAATTTAGCCACCTTCTGCGATAACAGTGTGTGACTTAACCTAAAATGGGAAATTTGGTCTGCATCATGTTGTGGCTCTGTGCAGCTGTTCATTTATTTTTCATGATTTCCTGAGAATTTCAGCCATGTGGAAGTAACTTTCATAATGATTCAAAGTACTGCATTCTTTCAATTGTACTCAATAATTTCAGTTCTTTTATTCCTCCCACAAGTCTGAGGTTTCTGTGTGCTGTGGTGTCCTTTTGTCTGTATTTTTAACTTGGCTGCACCCAAATCGCCCCTGAGAGACAGTAAAGATCTATTGAACTAAAATAAATTAAAAACAGATGGAACTCTTCAGAACAGATTCTCCAGACCAGCCAGATACTCAGCTCTTGTGATCCTTCCCTCATCTCTTCTTCTTAACCACAGGAAGTTCTGTTTTTTTAACCAAGGGTTTCATTGCTATATTATAGAACAGAACATTCATTGCCATAGGAATAGCCCCTAATGAAATTTCAGAAGGTTCTTTAGGAGACTTGAGACAGAACTTTGTGATAACAGTACAGAGTTGAGTATCTGGTGAGTTTAAAGAATCTGTCATTTGAGTTACAGTCTGACTGCAACTGTGTGTCTGCCCACTGTACCTCTGTGTTACCTGATTGGACAGATTTGTTCAGTCAGATGTCTGCTATAAAACAGAGGTGTCCAACCCCGTTTGTAGCGGTGTCCGCTGCTTTTTTTGTTTTCACCTTAAAAGCAGTAACCAAATGAGAATCAAGAAAGCAGGTGAAGTGTGTTAATGGAGTTCATCGCCTGCTTTAAAAGATCATTTTGGCGCTCGATAAGGACTAAATCCAGCAGATGCAGGTGCTTGTGGACTGGGGCCTAGGTCCTCTGCCCTTTAGGAATGAGTGTATGGGCTCTGTTTTAAATGTCCAAACTCCAGCTGCCACAGTCAGATTGAGCATATTACTTTAGTAACTGCATGGTAAGCGTCATTGTATAAATGTCACATAACAAGAACAGAACAGCTGCAGTGGTTACGGAAATTGTACAGATGTTGCGTTTTCAAATAAAGGATGGCTAATTTATTGGATGCGATATTCCCTTTCATTGTCATTACAGTTTGCACTTTTGGAGTTTGCACTGCCAGAACAGAGCCCCATGGCTGTCATATGATACATTATCTGTGACTGTTTTCTTCTCTATTGTCAGGGATATCTGGTCTCTTGGCTGTGTTCTGTATGAGCTCTGCACCCTGAAGCACCCAGTGAGTATGAGAATAGTCTGAGTTCTGATCTGCTGGTGATAGTGATATAAATCTCCTTGCGATACAGGAGGGAGGAGGACAGTGCACATTTTACATGATGAAAAATAAAACGAAGGTTTTCCCTTAAAAATTTCCTCTGAAGATGGAAATGGAAGGACGATTTGTTTGCATTTGGGAAGATGGTAGCTGGTTGGTGTGCATGTACATGTGTGACTGTATGTATTTTTCCATGTCAGGCCCCTTGGGTTTAGATCTGTTTTTCCTGTAGGTATGTTTTGCATGTCAGTCCCCATGTGTCTATATTTGTTTATATGAAACACACTGTTTCCACAGTTTGAGGGCAGTAGCCTGAGGCAGCTGGTCGTGAAGATCTGTAGGGGGCGCTATGACCCCGTGGCCACCCATTACTCGTACGACCTTCGTGGCCTGATCACTCAGCTCTTCAAGGTCAGCCCTCGTGACAGGCCCTCCGTCAACTCTGTCCTGAAAAAGCCCTTCCTGGAGAAGCGCATTGAGAAGCACCTGGATGCTCAGGTGCGGGGGGGGGGGGTGACCTAGCACACTTCCTCTTCTGTGTGATGCCACCCTCTCTCAGCTCCAACCACCCACTGCCTGACACAACTTGTTTTATCTTTATCTCTCTGTCTGTCTGTGTGTCTTGCTCTCTTTCTCTCTCACCCTCCTACATGTCTCTCACAATTCAGTTCAAATAAACTTTATTGGCATGACCAGTACATGACATTGCATTTGCAAAACATAGTGCTCTGACTCATAGCAATAACACTTTGGCAGAGGCTTTTCACTGTTAACAGAAATAAAAAACACTGTGCTCTCACTATCTGCCATTCTCACTATATAACCATTTATTATGTCAAAAGGGTGACTGGCACAACCGTATTTCTCTCTCTGTCTCTTTTCATCCAGTCATTGTGTTGCACTGTACATCCACCCTGTCTGCTGTGAATTCAGATCAAAAGATTTTTTTCCACTTCTGAAAGTCTGAAATGCAGAATATGAAGGAAATCACATGAGAGTGGATTAATAAGTCTTCCAAGGACACTGCCGCATTGAACTTGCACTGCGGCACTTGAATAAATGACCAAATATATATATATTTTTTTTAAAAATCCCATTTTGGAGGAGGAATAGGTTCCCTTTTTTTGCTTATCTGTGATTTGTGCTGTTTGGAGTCTTGGCTGTTGTAGATAGTTGTGCTGGATGACTACAAGGGATTCTTAGCTCAGCCTGAGTCTCGGGGGAGAGAGGAAGGACACATCTGTGGAGCTGCTATAGTCACACTCTGGATTAGTACAGATATTCACATGCATTAACTGCACACAAACCAGGGAGGAAATATAGTTCTTTTGGACTTCTTATCAACATGCAAATTTCAGTTATGGACACTGCAGCACAAAAGGATCTGTGTTTGTGTGGATGTATGAGTGTACAAATCAGAGTGAGTATATGTGTTATTGTGACTGTTTATCTGTGTGTGTGTGTGTGTGTGTGTGTGTGTGTGTGTGAAAGAGAGAGAGTTTATGTTGGTGCAGTGAACTCAGGGCTCTTACACTGCAGCTTACCCTGGTTTCCTGTTGCAGATGATGAAGGAAGAGTTCAGTCACACTGTGCTTCACAGAGAGAGACCCTCAGTACAGGTCAGACTCAGCCACGGTATGTTCCCTAAAACAGGGGTACACCCCTCTACACCTCCCTTTTACCCTTACATCCCTAAAATGGGGGTACATCCCCTATACCCTGACATCCTCTATATAGCACAGCTGGTCCACGGAGTGTTTTTAACTCCTGTTCCCAGCATCCTCTGCTCTGTAGTCCAGATGACATCACAAATGAAAAACTGTTTACATTTCTATACTTCTGCCTTGACCATGAGACTCTCAGACTCACACAAAATAAAGAGAGTAACAAGAATGGCAAAGCTGAAAACTCACAAGAGATGTAGTCCTGGAGCTAGAGGGAGTGATTTCATTTACCCAGCCATTTCCTATGCTTCCCTCCCATGACTTCCATGTAGCTTTGTAAAATGAGCTCAGCGGGGCCCTCTGGTGGATGTTTGGATGGTGACGCAAAACTCACCGCACATACTATTTTCACACTGGTCCTATGGTTTTAATTATATCCTCATGTGTAATATGACAGGTCACCATTAGTCTCATGCCCTCTGAAAATTGAAGTCGCATCATCCCAAAAATATTTTGATGAAAGCGAAGAATCAGTCACTAAACAGGGTCTGTTTAATCTAATGAAACATTTCCTCAGTTTCTATCTGTGTTTTAGCAGAGCTATTACAGTGTATTACAGCCATGTAGAGGCTGTGAGGTCACCTGATGTTTTTCTTCTTGTGGACTGCAGAGAGGGACATGAAGCCCAGGGTTCAAGACAGGCCTACTCCGTACCCGAAGCCGGGGACTGTAGTGAGGAACCCCCTCCAAAGACCAGCGTGGAAATCCCCAGCCAAGGTCTGCACACCTGAGCTTCTGGGTGTACTGAAATCACAACATGCAATTTTAAGTACCAGTATTCTGCCAGGGGAGAGCAGTGTAATATAATGTTAGGTTACAAGAGACACCAAGGTTACAAGAGACTCAAACATATGCTACATTAGTATAAAGGTGTTACTCGACCATGGTGGTCTCATATACCCAAATCTGAAATTGCCTACTGGATAGACACTTCCAGTCAGAGCCTTTATACAGACATAATGTGTGTAAATAAGGAGTATCCAGTCTTGTTTTTGGAGAGTGGATGTGGATGCATGCTCTTCTTGACATAGAACTGGCTTCGTTGTTATGAATGTTTTATTAGTGTTTCCCCTCTCGGTCGTTTTTCCCTAGCCCGTTTACATGAGACCCGCAGCAATGCGGACGCCAGGGGTCAGGTACCAAGGTCACTACAACCACCATCGGTGGAACGGTCCCCTGGCCAATCAGGCTCACCCTCCGCAGGGTCACTACCTCCACTACCACGCCCAGCTGGACGCCCTCCAGCGGAGGCACCAGGAGGAGGCCTCCACTGCTCATCCTGCCTCTCCTTCCCCTGCTCCTCCTCCTGTACCTCCTCATCCTCAGGAAACTCCAGGTGGGGCCACACCCACAGACTGCCATAGCAACAGAGCCAACGTTCCAGAACCCTACAAGATGTGAGTCACTGACCCTGAACTTTTCTGCCTTGCTCTTAGATTTGGGCAGAGACTCACACAAAGGGTTTCAGCAAGTCTGCCTTCAGTTGAGTCTGCCCCTTTGTTGAGACAATGAATTCATTAGCCATCCTGGTACCAATAAAACACAGGTCAATGTGGGAACAAAAAGCACCGAAAGCAATGTTTTTGAATAATGAAAATGCTCACATTGGTGCTCAAACCAGCCCAGTTTAAGAAAATTCATATAAAGTGTTAATGTGCCATTTATTGTAACCATGCCATGTTGCTGTGGAAATCCTACCATGGTTGAACTGTAGCTAGCTAATGCTATGTCTGCATATGTGTCCATGTGTATGTGTGCGTGTGTGTATGCGTATGTGTGTCTCTTCCACAGGGTTGCAGCAGCCTGGGATGAGTACCTGCAGAGAAGACAGGAGGCCAATCAGTACAAACTCAGAGCTGAGAAACAGCTGGTAGGTCTCTCTCACACTGTAGCTCCACTCCACCAATCAAAAGTTTCTGCTTCCTACTGCAAGGACATTTATTGCCTTAATACCAATGAGTAGTTAATAGCTTCTTCATTTCCCATCAGTATCTCAGACTGCTTCCTACTTTATGACCTCTGACCCCTTGTGGCACTCCAGGGCCTACGCCCCTCCACTGCAGACGCTGACCGTTACGGAGCCCCGGAGTGTGAGCGGGAACGGGAATGGGAGCTGGGGGATGGTCGTCATGGTGCTGCTGCTGGGAAACCTGATGGCCAGCAGGTGAGGGGGCAGAAAGCAACAGCCATTCTGAGTCTTACCATTTGCTACTGCAAATGTAAAAAAAAAAAACTCATCCTGTTGGCTGAGGACAGTCTGAACAGTTCTATAAGGCCTACTCAACTCAAACTTCCAGATGAAACTCAAGCAGAGTGGTGCCATAGGAAGTTACTGAAGTCGCTGTAAAATAAAACCATTCATGCATAGAATAGCTTTTTCACATCTTTAAGATATGTAAAAACAAATGTCATGATGTGTAGAAAATTATAGGAGAAAGCAAGAAAATAGAAAACATTGTCAACCTACAGGATGTCATATAAGACCATAAGAAAATTATGGCAAGAGTATCCAGTACTGCATTAAGTCTGGACTTGAACAAAGCATCAGTTTCTGCCTCATCTACATGAACTGGCAACATGCCTTGAGTTGTATATACATGAAAAACATCTGAATTAGTGAAGTGGGCCATCACAGTGGGAAGTGAAGAGTGAGAGTGTGTGGAGTGAGCTTATATACAGGAGAGGGGTGAACAGTGACAGTGTGTGGAGTGAGTTTACATAAAGGAGGGGGGTGAACAGTGAGAGAGCGTGAGCAGTGAGAGTGTGTGGAGTGAGTTTGCTGGGTGTGTGAACTCTGTGCCTGTTCTGGTCTCTGCAGGAGTACCTGCAGCAGCTGCAGCAGATCCGTCAGCAGTATCATAATGAAGTCAGGGAGCTCCGGCTGAGGGCAGCAGCAGAGGTGAGTACGCTCACCCAATCCATCAGCCAATCACATGACAGGGGTGGAAGCCATCAGACAATTAAAGTACAAATGTGGATAAATAATGGATGAGGAAGCTGCCCAACTGACTGGGGGTGAAGCCATCAGCCAATTAACGTAAAGCTTGGAATTCATCAGCCAATGGAAAAACAGGGTAGAAGGCCATTGGCCTATTAAACATCAGGGGTGTTAATAATGAGAGTTTTGAACTTGTGTGTGTGCAGCCTCAGTCTCAGGACAAAGCCATTACTTTCCTGGTGGAGCAGCCCAAAGCCAAAGAGACAGCGGCACAGCGGAGAGACCAGAACAGCAAGGGGAACGCACCTTCACAGGTAGGGCTCTCCTGCCCAGCCAATCACTGAGCCACGGCCAACTTCATTTTCACTGCCAGCGGGTCAGGACACGCCTCATTTCTCACTCTTCACTTACATGGATCCTCTGCTTCTCTCTGTGATATATTATTACATGTGTTGGGGTCAATTACATTTCAGCTCAGTAAATTCAGTATAATTAATTAGCATTAAAACGAATTAACTGAAAGATCCCCATTAAACATTATGGTCTTTTTTTCAGTCCATTAATACAATTCTAGCTCAATGCCTGGACTGACTCAGTTTAAAGAGATTAAACCCAAGCCCTGACAGTTACTGTCACTCAAACATGGGACAAGGGAACCTTTCTGACTATTCAAGATATATTCACAGTATGTACATTTGAATTGAGTAATTAATAAATAAAAAACATTTTCATGGTAACATTATTTATGTCAATTATTATCTGAAATGAACAGACTGTTCATATTGAGAATGGACTAAGGTAAATTATTTTTAAAGCGCTTTCAATAAAAGGGGACATCAGATATTATACACAGAATGTCAGAGACTCTGGCCAGACCGTAGGATCAATCTCACAAGATTCTACCATCTGTGTTGTTCTCCACACCACCTCTGGGTTCTCTTTTTGCAGGGTTTGGACAGAGACCTGAGAAAAATCATGGAGCAGAACAGGCGAGAGAGGAAAGCACTGGAGAGGAAGTTCAATGATAAGGTGAAGTAACAAACATTTTGCTTTTACAATGGAACAACTCAGAAGATGAAGTTCATAATGTGAGATATAATAAAAATAACCTTAACCTTAAAAATAAACATTAAATTCCAACCAAGCCACTTTGCCATGCGTTTCATCTGGAAGTTGAACAACGTTGTTCTGGAAGGTAATTTTGAACATGTAAACTTGTGGCACACACTCCCACTGTTTTTTGATGCGAACGATGCTAGCAAATGTGAATTTGCTGTTCATGTTGACATATTTGCAATATAATCATAATTGGTTGTGTAGTACATCATAGTCAGACAGAAACTATGCAAATAGGCACATTTTTGTGAATTTTCCAGTTAAGGAACACTGTTCCCAAAACACAAGGGAGTTAAAACAGTTTGCTTGTCTCTTTTCCATTCCCAGAAAGGAGTGATGTTTGAGGTTCTGCTCAATGATGAAGGGATACAGGAGGATGGAGAGAAAGAAGAGAAGGGTATAAAAAAGACAGAGGACAATGATGAAGAAGAGGTACAGTAAAAAGGAGACAGAGACCCGCCTGGGTCTATACACCTTACTCTTTGCACCCTTTCATGTTTAAGCTGTTAATTCAAACGACACAAATAACCAATTTCACTTTATACTGACTGATTTACCAGATAATGGAACTAATTATCTAATCAAGAGCAGAGGCTAGAGCTAAAACCAGCATGTACACGTCCCTCTAGGCACTGAGTTAATGGAGAGAGCTGTCATCGTGTGTCTTCGTGTTTTGATTGGCTGCTGTCGGTCTCCATGGTGCCTGTTTGTGGCTGCAGGGGGAGGACCTGTTGAATCAGACTCTCAGCTTCGAGGCGGGGGAGGAACTCAGACGGGGGGCCAGTGGGGGTGGCGGTGGGGGCAGGAGAGGATGGAATCAGGGGGCGCCCCAAACTCTACTCAGTGCCCTGTCCCAGATGGAGGTGACCTCTGTCTGCCAGACTATTGCAGCCCCTGACCTTGGTGAGTCACTTCTCCCTCTCCTCTCTCTCACCCTCTCCTCTCCCTATCGCTCTCCTTGCTCTCTCTCACCCTCCTCCTCTCTCTGCCTGTCTGCCTCACTCCCATTCTCCCCTCCTCAATTTCTCCCTCTGTTCTGAAACACTACTCACAATTACAGTCACAGTCAAAAATGTCACGTTGGACTTTTGCAATTCTTTCAAAACTTTTGTCTTTGGAAAAAGAGTATATGTAACTATGCAATAACTGTTCTCTGGTCTCAGCTTTGGAAAATGTGTACATAGCCTACATGTGTAAGATTACTTATTACATATTTCATACTAGCCGTGGGACCACTTGTCAGTACAAAGCACATATAGTATTTATTGATAATTTCAGGTCCATTGAGGGGTCATTGGATTGGTCTTATTTCATGTGAAAAGTAATACCTCAGTATAATGAGTGTTTACTTTACATTGTGACATGTGTAATAAGCAGGGATTGGGGTGTCTGAGTGTGTAATACAGTAGTAATACAGTCTAATACTGTCCAGGAGGTGCAGAAGCAGAGGAGGCGGGGGCCGCAGAGGGGGCGGGGCCCACAGAGGGGAGGAGGCAGTGGGGTAACGTTCCCCCTAACACCCTGCTGCAGGCCCTGGGGCAGGCTACGCTCATCTCCTCCCTGAACTCCCACCCCTCAGGTACAGCAGCACCCCCTGGCTGTCAAGGCTGGGAAGTAAGGAACCAGCAAAATCAGTCCCATTCACCCGGGCATTCACCAAAACCCACCACACCACACAATGGTGTTCCCCAAAAACCACCACTGAGTACAAATCTGGTAGTAACCAGCTGCACACAGTTCACTCTCACAGTTTCTGGCCCAAGAGTAAGGCCATCTGACAGCACCATCGTACATCACCTGACACCTGCAGCAGTGTAGTATAATGGTAAGGAAGTTAGTCCTCCAACTCGGAGGTGGTGGGCTCAGTAAGGCACTGCTGTTGTACCCTTGAGCCAGAAACTTCACCCAAATTGCTTCAGTAAATATGCACCTGTATGAATGAAATTATGAGTAGGAATGTAATCTTGAACCTCTCCGTCTCTCATCCACCCTTGTTTAGAGACCCTAACCCCACAGCATGCAGGTGACGAGGCAGGGGATGAAAACGAGGGAGAGGATGAGGATGCTGGTTCTGATGTAGACCTGGATGAAGAGCGGCTAGAGCCACGATCAGATGACGATGATACGTAAGTCCCCCGAGTCTCACCCAGAGCACGTCTCAAGTGTCCCGCATCAGCACGAAAGCGTCACTGCCGCTTATTTTATGGCTGAACTAGAGTTCCACGGCTCAGAGGAGAAGTTTGGAAATCTGCAGCGTCCTCAACACTCTCCTACTGCACACTTCTGCCAGCACAGTTCTGTCAAATGCTGTCTCAACATTCCTGGTACCACCTGAAAAAGCCCACGTATAGGGAACCGCTCAACATCAAGAGCTTGCAGCAATGCCATTTTACTCTCTTTCTTACAGAAATTTTGAAGAGTCAGAGGATGAGCTGAGAGAAGAAGTGGCAGCATCCATGATCAACTTCTTCTCCTGGGAAGATGAGGAGGGGGAGAAGGATGGAGGGAAGAAGGGAGTGGAGAGTGGAGAGGTGGAGGAACGGGACAGGGTGGATGGAGAGGAGTCCCTGGACACAGAGCTGGTGCAGGTTGTGACTGAGGTTGGGGTTGAGCCCACCGCGGTCACCTCCACACAGGGACCCCAGGTCCCCAGGGAGATGCAGTCAGGAAAGCCCCAGGTGGCAGAGGAAGAGCAGGCCGAGGCTGAGGTATGCCTATCCATAGAAAAGGGGCAAGACATAGATTAGCTGAAATATACTGGGAAAGCCAGACTGCCACTTCATTATCAAAAGCCATAGTGATGGTGAGGAATTTAGAACAAAGGTCAGTACTGGAAAACATTAATTCATCTCTATTGAAATGCAGCCTCTGCTTCATTAGATTGAAGAAAATAATTCAAATAACTAAAAAATGATGGGTTTATCTTTGAATTGTCTGGTGACAGTCAAACCCCCTTTTTTTTTGGAAATCAGGTGATCAAAGTAATCCATAGTTTATCTACTGTTGCAGGTCCTGCAGTTCACAATGAATCACTGTGCCTTTCTGAATCGTAGTTCAGTATTAATTCATGCTTTTCATGTTCATGCATTATTTCAGTCAAAAAATGGATGGCATAAAAGCGAATAATTCAAAGAGCAAACCACAGATTTTCTTCAGTTTGATGAAGGAGATGGAACAGTTTTGAATGGAGCCCTGCCCTGGGAAGTTGCTCTTGTTTTAGAGTCTGATTTCCCAGCATAGAATCAGGAAGCAGCAAGCCCCTGGAGGAGAGGCTGGGTGGGGCGTAAGCTGTCATCGCCGCGAGAGCTCAGAGATGTGCCCGAACTGTGCATCGCGCTCTCCCTTTTCACACCAATCAACCATATCCTTTCACAACCTCAAGATTTTTCTGCCGCAGTCAGCATTGTCATGTTACAGCTGTGTAAGGTTATGTTATGAGAGATTTTCGCTTTACTAACAGGGAGGGATTCTTTACTCCCGTAGTGAAGCACTTCATTTCCACCACAAAGTGGCACTACACATATGTACGTCGTTCTGTTACATGTTTTGTCTTTTAGCTTGAATTCTGCACCCATTTTGTGCCTGTCATATTATTTTCTGAGTATATACAAAATATGTATATTATTGTTTTATATGAACAATAATGACAAAATTCCTATTATGAACTGTTTTCATATCAGATGTTTGTTTGTGGATTATTTACCAGCTCTGTTTTATTTTATTATTTTTTTTTTTTTTTTGATTTCCAGTTGTGACATTTTTAAGTCTCACTTCCCTTCCTGTTATGAACACTATATAAAGCTCAAGGCCTGCATACAATGCATAGATAATGGCCTTTTCCAACCAAAAATCCTTTCTGCTTTTCTTTATTTAGTCTCTGCACCAACACAGTTTGGTGTCTTGAGCAAGAACCGAAAATAACTTGTCATACTACTTCAGAAGAAAAAGGAACACTTGTTCATCCTGTTATTTAACCAGGAAGTCTCAGAGATCTTTTTTCCCAAGAAATTGGGCCTTGATATCAGCACATGCATTAGGTTTCAGTTACAAAACAAACAACGCAATTCAGTAGTGAGCCTTTCATGTCTGTCTGTGGCAGAGCATGTGCAAACCATGGCACCACCACCCTGCTTCCCGACTGCTACGGTATGAGGGTCTCTCTGTGGAATCAAGGGTTTAATATTCGCCAGAAATAACAGGGACCGTAACACTATATACACACCACAAAAAAAAAAAAACACTAAACAGAATGAGCCACCCAGCAACCCTGTAAATGTGTTCTAGAAGGTGTTAACGCTGAAACTGTGTGAGGTCTGGTGCCTGAAAACAAAGTGTTTCAAAGAGTATTCTCATGAATCAGGATTTTTTTTTTGTTTCAAGCTGTAGGGGAAAAACGAGAGGGACAGCTCTTCCGTGTATAGCTAAAAGCACAGAGATATGAGGTAAGCAGGGCCAGACCACTGCCTGGAGTTCATTTCCTCCAGAAACAATGCCAAGTGACAAAGGGTTTTTCAAGCCCCGTTTTGGATTTCATGGGAAGGGTGCAATTCTGAAAGTCTGCCACAAGGTTGTGCTAAAGACTTGAAATTTTCAAGTTGTTTTTTTATTCCCCATTTGTTTAAGGTGAGCAGTCATTTGCAATGTTGCTGGGTCACCTGGATAACGACTCATTCTGTCATGGACAGTAATGAGAATCACAAAACCAGTCTGTCTGCTGATAACTCTGGCATCAAGAGAACTGTTAACCATTATTTTATTTTCTATGGCAAAACTGAGCAGAAACACAATGAAAATATTTTTTTGCCTGTATCTCTGGACACCATTGCTGATGAAAATGAATACAGGACAGGTTAGTGAGATCAACAGCTGGATCAACAAACAATTAGGTAAATGCACAATAACTATACTCGGCCTGATATTCCATAGGTAGGGCATTCTCTGGGTAGAGATTACCCTCATGGGTGTTAGCATTTCCTGAGAGACAGGCCGCTATACCTGTGTGTTTTTACCTCCCCGTTCTGTGTACAGTAGATAAGAGATACCTTTGTCCCTTGCTGAAAAGGACTGGCTCCAGGTGGTATTAGCGAGTAGCGCTAACTGGCTGATTTACACTGACAAACACACACACACACACACACACACGCAGCGTATATGGGTGTGGCTTTCACACATGCCTCTGTGACTCATGACATAAAGACTTCCCCAAACAGTCGTGGCCATTTTACTCCACTGCACAAACTGTATGCATCATTCAAAAACTTCTGCAAACTACAGATAACTGAAGGTACAGTATCGAGTATTTATTTAATATCAGTGTAAGAGGGAGACACAGGTTTTTATATTTTAATGGTAATAATAATGACTGTGGGTTAGGACACGCACCTTACAATGTGTCGCAGCATGTTCGCGTGCGGACAAGAGTGAAAGTAGTTTGAGCTGTTGGCTGCCATTTGAAAATGGCTGGTTTTTGCATGTTAAGGTGAAGGGGTTTGCGGTGTGCAGAAAGGTGTAAGTGTTTAAATGTTGACTTGCGCCGGGGGTCAGAGGGCACTCTGCCGGTGGAACTGCAGGCGTGTGTGAACCTGAGAGAGCAGTGCATCTCTATGGAAAGGAAACCCTGGGTCTGTAATTGCAGGGTCAGTGGAAAAGAAACTATGGGGTACACTATGGATGAGGTCAAGATACTCTAGGGGTATTAATCCATAACAATGAGGACAAGATCTACATATGTAAAAATGCAACTTTTTGCATCTTGGATGTTGTTGACTGTGTCTTAGACAGCTCTTAGACACTCTTGTGATGATGGTGATAATGGTGATCTACTTTCTCTTCTTAATTATTATTAGTAGTTGTAGTAGTCGCAACAGTACTTAGTTTTTATTATTGACATTTAAACCCCACCACTATGACCGGTAAACAGCACTAAGTTTAAATGCAGGCAGCGTCACAGCACTATTAGACAGAACATGAACCCAGATCACAGCCCATACTTCAGCGACAAAAATTCAGATGCGATACGTGGCATTACTAAGTGAAACCAACAGCAAATGACAGACCAGACAGGGAGGTTTCTGAGTGACTCTGCTGGAGGTGAAATCCCCTGTGCTTTACAGATTCGGAGAACATAGAGGGGGCTGGAACCACAGGGGTCTCACAAGAGAGTGGAGGCCCAGCCAAAAAACAAACAGCTCTCTGTTTTCTCTGCTGAGATAACTCAGTCCTTTGCATATAGTGAAGGGAGCATTTACGTAAATGACTTTTTTTTTCTTTCCAGATTAGTGAGCAAACAGGTATGAGCTGTCATCCCAAAAATATATTTACACTGCACAACAAAATTTAACTGACATACACACATATATTTAGTATGGATCTGTGAATCCATGTACAGTATATGTCAGTGTTTGTATGCATACTTGTATGAGTTTGTGTGAATGTTAAAGTGTTTGTGTATTCAGGCCGGTTAGGTGAGACGCTTCATGGTTTTGAATCTTACTGAAATTCACGCACTGCTAAGGGTGATGTGACTGACTTCTTTGGCTGCTGCCTTTTTATATTTTTTAAAAAATCTCATTTACTGCAGAGCAGGTCAGGGACCTGATGCGTTCATGTCAGGGTTTGCCTGTTTAACTTAAGGGATGGATATCAGTGGAGGGAAATCAGATCAGTCATAAAGATGCTGTCCTTGCAGTGGTGTGTTCCGACCAGAAGCCTCACCTGAAGCACTCTGTAGCTGCCATTTTCTGATGCAAAAACACAGAGCTAGTGAGGTCTACTGAAAATACCTGCAAAATCAGGTTCGCTCAAAAGCTGTGGAACTTCAAATATTGTACCAAAAAGCTTTAAAAACCAATTTACCTAACTGAAAAAAGAATTTTCTAATCTTACCTCTTTTACATCCATTTAAATAATAACTTTCTGTCAAGTGGAAACAGCAAAAATTCTCTAAGCCCACCCTGCTAATATGGCTATATTAGCAGGGTGGGCTAAACTATCTATTATGGTAATATTAAAAGGCCTACTCAATGCATCCTGGTTTTTTTAGCTACATATCACACTCAAACTGTAGTCAAAAAAAATGGTGTTGCACAATTTCACTGGTGTGAGAAATGACATGATAGTAAAAGTATCAGTAATTAGGCTGTAAATGTTTTTTTTTTACTTTACTGTTAGTTGGTAAAGTCACAAGTCATGCTAACTCTCCAATTCCATTTCATGAGTATTTCAGGTGACAACAGATCTTAAATCAGTTGGAGTGGGCCTTTTATCTTATAAACTAACTAATGCAAATTTTAATATGGGAATGTTAAACTACTGCTAAAGTAATAATATCACACTAATGTTCTACTTGCTGTGTTGCTCAAAACATCATCAACATATCTTATTTATAGCAGAATATCCTCAGTTTCCCTATGGGCGCACTGTTGTTGGCTGAGGTAATAAATACATGCTGATTGTGACAGTGATAGCTTGGTATCATCTGTGCTGTTTGCTTGCCACAATGCCACCCTGGGTAAGAATACATGACAAAATACAAATGCAAATAGATAGTGATTAAAACAGTCATTTCTTGGGCCTTCGGGTGGCGCACAAAGTAGAGGCACATGTTTTTGATACAGCATTGAGTTCTGTGATTGGGTGTTTGATCCCTGCTGAGAGTCCTGTGATTGGGTGTTTGATCCCTGCTGTGAGTCCTGTGATTGGGTGTTTGAATCCCAGTGGTGAGTTCTGTGACTGGGTGTTTGAGTCCCAGCTGCACCATTACTGGCTACGGCAGGAGGTCTACGTAATGAAGCAAAATGTCTCATTACAGAAAGATATGGGTTATACCAGTTAAACTCATCATTTTCATCACTCGATAGCGGCCACTCCTGACCAGTTAGATGTCTGCAAGTGCATGAACAGATGACTTTGTGTTCCTCTTATGGCATTGTCAAAAATGTAACTGCTGATGAATCTACAAGACATCCCATTATCTGAAAGATTTTGTTCACATGAAAAAAACAACAATGCTAAATACATAGAATATTACAAGTTTAGTAACAACACACAATGATAAACAATGAAAATATGCTTATCGACACAAAAGACACAGAACCTGAGAAACGTTGCTGCTCTGAGAGTTTTTTTCTTCTTCTACCACACACCTGTGAGCCCGCACTTGTCTGACAGGAGATCATTTTCCATGAGCTGGGCCCTGCTTCCTGCCTGATAAAAATAAAAAAATAAAAAAACATACTTGTCAAGGCAGTGCTCCACGAATCTCCTCCCCAGTAAAAAATCCAAGGCCTTTAATGCAGAATAATATTCATAGAAATTGTCAGTAGATCACTATAAGATGCCTGATACATTTCAAAGAGCCTGAGGTGTCTCTCTCTAATGGGTGTTCTGTAAACCAGGTATTGTTATATCCCATTTCAAAGGGCTATTTTATTTATTCACCAAGGACTTACTTTGTTCAAAAGAAATAAATGTTAGCCTATTTTTGCTTTTGGCTATACTGTGCTGTATTTGAATTCATTTTGGCTGGAAACACTTGTAGGCCATGAAGATTAATCTAACAAAATAAAATTGTAGGCTTGCATACGCACCTAGAGTCCGCTGTTGCTAAATCTGTTAGCAGCTGTTGCTAAATCTGATCGAGAGTGGGTGAATTTATGGTTACGTCTATCTGTAGAGATGAGACATTTGCTGTGGAAAGAGTACTGTGCAGAAAAAGAAAAACAAGATAAGAAAGTGTGATGATGATGACAAGCTAGTCGGCTTGGCTTGGTTCAGTTAGAGTTGTGCAATGAAATGGTCAGTCATACATCAAGAACCTTTCATGTTTTGACGGAATGAGTGGAATTGTGCGGCGTGTTTTTGATGCACGTCACGAGTGCCCTAGCATTCCCATACAGAAAGGATGAACATGCTCAGGTTAATGTGGTTCTCACATGTGCCTTTATGGTTTCACTTGCACCAATGACATTTTGTGGGTAAAAACAGAAGCTCAGCAGTATGTACAAAAGCATTAAAAAGGCCAAAGCACTTGGACAGTGACCACAGCACTGTGAGTGGGAGCTTTAGGGGCTGATGTTGAATGGACTGCAAAGAAACTACAGATTACTCACACAGATTAATTGTTTTGCTTGTTAGTTTTAAGCATTTGCTAATGCATGAGTAATATTGGTTGGATCTTGGATGTGAATTCACAATAACAACACAGAACCTGAGGGAACTGGCAAGCTGAGAAACAGGTTGAGACCTGATAAAGTCCAGGACTTAAGCCCAGTTTATGATCGACATATCATGAGTGGGCTGGGGGCGGGGGTCATTAGCGATGTAGTTGTGTAGACACTGCTGGTACGTGAGAACAGTCCCTTCTGGTTATGGCACAGCAGAGAACCTCAAGGAATAATCTGTATGTATATTGCAGAGATTGTGAGTGTAAGCCCTGGGCTTCAGTGATCTTGTGGTCCAAACTCCAGGTATACACCTCTGATAGAACCTTTGGGATTGGCCTTGGATGATCACCCCCATTCGTCCTCCCAGAATGCATTGCAAAACCCAGCCCACTGCTTTCAAGAAGATCTGTTTCGACAACAGCAAAAGGCGCTGTTTTTCTCCTCGTGCACAATGTACCAATTGTCAACAATTGGCTCAGATGTGACACATGGGGACATCTACACCAATCGTAGGAGAGTTCGCATTTTATGCGCTGCTTGGAAAAAAAGAAAAAAGAAACACACAGCCAAAGGGAAAGAGGACCTGCAGCAGGGGAGGGGGATACGTGTGACGCAGGTGAAGGTGCGCAGAGGCCTAGGTATGCTGTTGACTGTTAGTGTTGGCTGGCAACGTGCCGTTTCCTTGCTAATGTGGTGTAATTTGACACCAGGGCAGGAATGGTGAGGTAAGGGGGAGGAGAGGAGGGAAGGGACAGAGACAAAAACCTTCAGCAGGATTTTCTAGTTCCAACCAAAACAGCTGCCCTGCGCTGTCGTAAGGGTCACAGCTTCAGGAGAGAGTGACAGAGGGAGACAGCATGGATGAATGAAGGAACAGCTACAGGATCCAGGTACGAGGGTCTGCCTCCCACTGCAAATAGCTGCTATTCCAAAGGGCAAACAAGGCAGATTACCTGCACCATTTAGATAAGGCAGTATGGAGCTGGGGAATACGAACAGAATGTCTTTTTTAACGACGTGTGCGGTTGCTTTGAGGAACTGCTGAGACTGCCCAGGTCTGCACAGTGGATATCAGGATGTCATTATTGACAAGGAAACGAAACAAACAACAAGACATCTGTTGAACTTGCTCTCTGAGCTCACTGGAATGAATGAAGGAACAAGATTGTATATAAGGAAGCCTTGGTGAATTAACATTTCTCTTACAACACTGTTATTTAGGATTATTAGGCAGGGTGAAGCAAGAAAGCATGTACTTTTCCATCACACATTTATTTTTATTAGCTTGTAGTTCTGAGCTTATTGCATGGACACTGAGAGCTTTTCTCTAGAAGAGGAAGTTAACACAGAGTGCCGTTGATCCTGATTTACTGCTTGTTTGATTAGTCTCTGTTTATCAGGACAGAAGGAGACAAGCTTAAAGAATAATGTTTTATTAGAATTTACAGGTTTCTCTTCAGTGTATAATATGTAAGAACACTTTGTTTATAAACACTGTATAAGTAACAACTCTTGGTGACTATAAAAACTGAGTTTACATTCTTACTTGTATCTAAATACTAAAAAATACTGTCATCAGAGATATTTTGCAGTATCTCCATTTTCTTGTAATGTATACGACAATCCTAACCCAGTTAAAGTGCAGACAACAAAACATAAACTTGTGTGCACATGCTCAATGCTCACAGCCTGAAACCAGCATGTAAGACAGAGTTCAGAGGGGCTGAAAATGAAGAAGGCAGTTTAAAAACCTGCCAGCGCAATGTTTCCGTTGTGAAAACGGGCGTTTTGTGTTTTTTTTTTTTCTGTTGGCCGCGCTTTGCCGAGCGCAGGAGCCACAGCTGCGTGCTGTGTTTGCATGCTGGTGTGTGCCGTGACGTGGTGGGAGCCAGCTTCCTTCCTACACCACGTTCAGCTGTGAGAGGGAGATAAGGGAGCAGACAGGCCAGAGCGCGCCGCGCCACAGCCTCACACAGCCTCTCCTCAGCCCCCCGAGTGCAGCTCAGCCAAGCCAGGAGAAGTGGAGGAGGGAGGGAGGGCTTCTTTCTTCCTGACAGGCACACTAGGAAATATTCACGGCTTAAAACAGGCGGCCTCTCCTCCCTGAGAATCCAGGCTCATAAGGCGGCTTGGAGTATCGTCCTGAACTTCAGAACTCATGTGATCTTGGTTAAGAAGCAGCCTGTTTGCTGTTGTCTCTTGAGGGGGGTTCTGCCAGCATACTGCAGCTGTTGTTTATGGCTTAGGCTGGTTGTTTGAGAGAGAAAAGAAAAACAGTTTCTTTTTTTTTTTTGTTCCATTTTTACACTTTAGGTCTCCTCCTTCCTCTTCATCATCGGTCAGAATCGTCATCAGTCCATCCATTACTGGTTCAGCATGGACAGGATGGAAAGAAGCAACTCAAACTCGAAGAATTTTTAAAAATTTATTTTGCTGAAAGTTTCGGACACATAACTTTCCTGAGAGAACAGAACAGAAGGGAAACTGCAGTCTGTAAGCCAGAGGAGCACTGTGACATGAGAGCTTAACCCTTCGGACTGCATCACAATGGCCGCTGCGGTGGGGCAGGGAGATATAGTGTTCGACTTTGCTAGCACATGCATGGACAGTGAGCAACAGGTAAGTTACCGAGCTCCGCAGGCAAAAACACTCACATTACACACGTTTCACAATCATCACTCCATAACTGGGTCCACGGCATTTGAGCGAGCAGTACTCTAAGTTACAAAATGCTCTAAAAAGTCAATCGGCCCACGGAAGTTTTTGTTGTTTTAAATCAGATCTTTGGCAGACAGACACTGTTGCGCTGCAGTAGCGCCGTTGCATCAGCGCATGCTTTCCTGCGGCTTGCTCTAGTTCATCACTCAGCTAGGCGCCATGGAGACGAGCCCGTGGAGACGGTCAGGAGGGGAGCCTCTGGGTTTTCCAGCGTGATTCCCCCACGTTTCCAGCCAGAGGCGTGGCTTGTTATTGCTAAGTCTCTGTTTCTAATGTGTGTTCATTCACCGGTGGGGCAGCCACGGTGAGCTCAGTCCAACGTTTCCCATTGCCCCGACAGCAAAATCACTGGCACACACTCAGCTCTGAGGTCTCAGAGGGAGATATGTGGTGTTGTGCATAAGCTTGTTTTCACTCCCAACTTCTGCTCCTGATTACATAATGAGTTCAATTATACACTAAATTAGTCTGCGCATAGTGTATATAATGTGAGAGGAGTTACTTGTTTTGTCTAAATAACAACTGCTGCATATAGTCTGTGTCTGAACACACACTGCTTGGTTCAAGTACTTAATAAATTCTTGCACAAAAATAGGCAGCCTATTCTGGCTGGAATGAAAACCAGAACACACACACACACACACACACACACACACACACACACACACACACGGCCATCCATGGAGCTCAGTTTGACCCTGCTGTCAGTTACATGAGCATGTACGCGGAAATGACTGCTCTACAGTCTCTCCTTCCCACCAAAATGATTAAAACAGTAAACAATTGTTTACGGATGACCGAGAAAAGTCTTCTGTCACAGTTTTTTCAGGGTAAATTCCACAAGTACTCACATGCATACAAAAAGCAGCTGTCGGTTGCTAATTTTCTTCAACAGGGAACATATAGTATATTGGCTGTAGCAGACCATGTGCAGTAGTGTTTTTTTTTTTTTTTTTTCTTTTTTTTTTAAAGTACCTCATCTGTTTCCTGAATTCGGAAGGATGAGTTTTAATTTGAAAGTACTCTGGTTTTGGAACATGCCGCAAACACATTTAAGGTTCGACAGCCCTGCTTCATTCGTGAGAATCAAAGGTCAAAACACACATTAATGATGCATTTACATGTTTCTAATAATCAAAATCCATGTTCTGAAAGTGCACTGTTTTGTGTGCAGTTTAATGTAGTTTGGTTAGAATGGATGTATTGTACATTGTCTTTTGGCCAGGACACCCTTGCAGTAGAGATACCCATCTGAATGGGACTTTCCTGGGAAAATAGAGGATAAAGGAACAGACCTGTAATGTGCACCAGATCTGAAAGAAAGCAGAGCACAGCCACTTGCTGGAAAGAGGAACCTCAGCACTGCTCCTCTTATTGTGACTTCTCTAAAGGTTACTTTCTGCCACAGGCTGTTTTTCAGACGCGCGGTACTTTTGCAGGGTCGGCCCGACAAGCTTAACGTTAGCCCTGACATGGTTTTGTGGTGTGAGATTGCTTTCAGTTCACCAAACTATCGCTCAAATAAATCTTCAATTTTTTTCTGGTACTGATTAAAAAAAGACTTTCTTTTTGCAGCAGCTTGCACTCTGAACATTAAAGGCTAACACGGCTGTGTACTGGGGGGTTTGGTTACATCACCTCACATTTGTTCGAGCCAAAATAAGCCCGAAGCTCTTGTGCTCAGAATCATACATAAATCCAAAACAATAACCCATTTTGCACTGCATAAATGACTTGTGGTCATAAAAAGCAAGCATTATTTTATAATCATAAACTGTATTGTTATTTTACCCAGCTAATGTTGACAGGAACCATTGCCAAATTAACTTGGAGCAAAATGTGAGAGTGATAAAGAAATAATAAAATGACTTTCAGTTCTTAACTTCTGTCAATCAGAAGTCAGAGAAAAGTAAATATGGTTTATGACTTTATGGGCTTATGAAAATGAGCTGAGGAACTAGTGTGACATTGCTACGACATACCTGCAATTTTAGTCAACTGATAGTAAATACAGTCCTTTGTAATGACAGAAAACAAAGGCAATGCCAGAAGGCTAAATACAAGTTGCCTGAAGTCACATGGCTCAGACACAAGCATGCAGACACATTAGTACACAAGAGTCTTACTGTATCCGGTATTCTCGTTCTCCACTGCGTGCGTGCGTGCACACATGCATGCATGCTCTTTCTCACACACAGAAACACACACACACACCCTGATACATTCATACATGCACCACATACACGCAGACATGCTCACAAATACATGCACGCATGCATGGATGCGCGCGCGCGCACACACACACACACACACACACACACACACACACACACACACACACACACACACACACACACACACACACACACACACACACACACACACACATTTAAGTTGCTTTTGAGTGAGGCAGAAAGCACAGTGTGTTTTCTGTAGTGACCATGTGTCCGTATTCAGCTTGCAAGTACGCTGATGATGTGCCAAAGGAAAGTAAGTGTGTATAAGAACGATGTCTGAGGTTTTCATAAACATGTCTGTGTTTTTGTGAAGGGCCAGAGAATACGTTAGTGTTTTAGGGGTAAAAGTGTGAGCTTGCAGCATTTAAAGAACAAAGAAAACCAAAGAGACAGCGAGAATATTGAACTCTAAAAAAAAGCAGGGTCAGGAACAATAAAATTGGATTTTTTTCTGCTTTCTGACATTTACCACAGTCCCTGTCTGTTTGCTCATTTTTATAGCTTTTTTTCTTACATTGTCTCAGGTGGAGGCATCATTCGAAGGTTACCTTTGTTCTTAGATTACCTCGTCTACAGAATGCACTCCACAGCACTTCCTGCCCTCCGAATGCTGATCTCAGATCAGTGCTCTGCCAGTCAGTACCTGAGGTCATGCCAGCAGCCATTCTGCTCTGAACCTTTCTCATATCATACTGTTGAAGCTAAGCAGATGAGGGTTTGGTTATCATTCAGATGGGAGACCTGCTAGGATAGTTCATTTTCTGCTGGAATAGGGTTCGTGGCCATCCAGTTATACCCTACATCTGATTGGCAGCGTAATTCCTACCCGATTCTTCCCTGAGCTCATCACTGTCAGTGAGAAGTCTGATGCCTGGTGACCTGTCTGTTCACATAAATATGAATACATAAAGTCATGGAGGTTGCTCTTGTGCTTGAGGGAAGGAGAGAAGGAACTCTAAATTCAAACTACATTTAACATTCAACTCCATCTGAAAGTACTGCAATTTGAGTCAGTTTATAAGCCAAAAAACTTAAGTTGAAAATGAAATGTATAAAATTTGAGGAAAACTGATTTTTGAATGATTCAAGTGTTATCCATTTAAAAGAAATGGTGTGGGGAAGAAAAGCAGAACAGTAACTGGAATTAATTTAAAGTTAGCCCCAAAGGTGTATTACTTAATGTTAGAACAGACTCAGACCTCCAGCTTCCATGAGTGCATCCCACAGATGTACAATGTGCTTGTTGTGCAACATTAAACTGTATTTTAGGTCTGTATGTGTGAATATTGCATACTTTTTACTTCATTATTTGGTCTCCTTGACAGTATAATCAAGTTCCTGGTTAAATTTCATATTTGTGATCTCTGCAAATATACTTCCCTCCTCTGGGGTATTTTTGCACTTCAGCTCTGATCTATATGGTTATCTTGGCATTGTAAGCCACTCTGGATACGAGTAAAATGCCTGTGATGTATTGTAATGTAAATTAATAAACAGCTGAAATACCCTTTCTGTTCTTGCAGCTGGACGAATCCTTGGCTTTCCCTGCTGTGATCGTTGAGCAGGTACCAGGTGCCCATGTCCTGGACTATTCTGGTCTGTCCTGCGGGCAGACAGGTTCAGACGGTCTGAACCCTGTTTCCATGGAGATCAGGATGGCGGGGGAGCAGGTGGTGAGAGAAGGAGGATGTCAGTATCTCAGGTAAATATAACTCACCTGTCACCATTTTGTTGACTATCACTGTGGTACCTGTTTTCTCTAATTATCACCCTAAATGTAAGATAAAAGTAAATATACAAATGCCTGCACTGGCACAGGAGAGGAATACAGTCTTCCAGCTTTGTCAGTTTGCAAACGACAGAGAAATGTGAGAACCAAAGGTTTGAACTTTTAGTCACCTTATTTATATCGTTACTGGCCATTTAAAAGAACAACAAGATACAATTCTCTTAACTAACAAAATCCTTTTGTGTTCAGCAGCTAAATATAAATGAATGTAAAAAAAGTACGTGGAAAGTATCTTATTTAGAATTCAAAAGTCCCACATGCATGAAAATGTTCCATGTTTTTGCAGGGCATACAGTAACTATTTTGGGTCATGGTGCTTTCCGTCAGTTCAAGAACATTAGACAAATGATTTCGAAATGGAAAGTTAAATAAACTGCCTCTACCGATACTTATATCACTGCCACTGCGTCAGAAACCGCATACCACGCTATTAACATGGGCCGAGAGAAACAGACATGAACAGAACAGGCTACGCGATGTCATGGAGGTCCATTTCACCCACAATCATCTAAGTTCTTCAGATTCTGGGATTGTATTAGCCTACCTCGTGATGTTAATGCGACTAACATTTGGTAATCTAAACCAAATTTCAAAGTATGCGTGTGTGACCACAACATCACCATTTTGGTAATGTCGAAATCCTGAAATAGTTTTTTTGTCATAAGATACTGGTCTCCAGTAATGTTCTCCCTGACCCTGTGTGAATTGAGAACATTACGAGATGTCCTCGAAATGTGCTGTTCTGCGAATGACTAAGTTTATTCACATAAATTAGTCTTCTTTGAAATACGAATGTATTGTTATACATGTGTTTTTATACATGAGGTACCCTCATCTCAATGAATGGGAAACAAGGTGATTTGGCATAATTAACAATCCAGACATGAAATATGCAACCCAACGGCAAAACTGGTACAGTAATACGTTTACATATTAAGAGAAATCTTAAACACTTTCATATTTACTTTCAAACGCTGCTAAATAAATATCCTTTGTTTGGGGGATAAACTTATCATAATTAATTGTAATATAAACTATATAAAATAAAAATATTTTATTTATTTAAGCTACGTTTAGAGATTGGGATATTTTAAGATGTAAACACGCAGTGTGCACATTAATTTGACAATTAAATGTGTGTCACGACTGTATTGTTGCGGTCAGAAGGTGGAAAGTAGGACCGCTCTTACGGTTATCCAGTGAAATGCCTTACAGCGTGACCACAGCTTAACCACTCCCCTGATCGCCACAATGCAATGCACTCTACCGCGGTTCAGATGGTCAAGTTGCTAGGGGCTGGAGAAACGAGTCTGCTTTCCCGGACTCCGCCTCTTTCAGCAAGTTAGCTTTAGCACATGGGCCGACCTATTTTAACTTAATACACAAGAGGTGAAGCAAAACATTACAATCGCCCACTTGGGACAATACAGTAAACTATCCAAGTAAATGTTCCAAGAGCGGAAATTTAATCATTAGCCGACTTACATACAGCATTTACTTCAACACAGTCTATGCAAGAACAGCGATAGGCTAGTTGGTTAGCAAAATGTGTTTTTAAAGGAACAAGGACATCATCTTTCACAAAATGCGAATAGATTTATCTTGGGACAGAATCTTGATGGTCTCATGAACAATACGCATTGATAAATGTTTTAGAAACAAAAGCAAATCAAGGCAGTCAAATGGATCTTCTTCTCAAAGCAGGTAACTTTCTTAACAGGTTATCTACGACTCCCTGTTTGTTTGGCGTTTTCAGGCATGTAACTACATTTGTGAATGTAGCCAACTCAAGCGTACTTGGAGTAAAGTAAATGTTACCCGGTTGTTCCTTGATCAGTGGAAGAAAAGCTTGCGAGCGTGTTAAAAACAATATAATAACTACTGATATCACGGTTGTACTGTCATAATCGAGACTTCTAGTTTTAAACATTGGGGTACTTTCAGCGGAAAGTTACACAACATACCTTTTGGGCCACCATCAGTGAGCTCACGTGGATTTGTGGTGAAGAGATCGATTCGGAAGGCTGAGATGTAGTCTAGGGTTTCTTTGCGGTAGTGCGTCCCTTACCAGCGTTTGCACGAATGCATACACACTTTGAAAAGAATGGGGCCGTCGACCATTCGAGTGCAGTTCTGTACATGTCGACGTTTCTTGAATCGATTCTGTCATGTTATACCGCACGCGAGCAAGGCTGCAACCTCGTTTTCCCTTCTCAGTATTTTGAACGATTATACTGAGTTGAAACATTGCATTGGTATTAGTGCAACATATTGAACGTTTTAAATGGGGAAAACGTATTTCTTTACTCCAGTCGTGTGTGCAACTTTCAGTTGTGCTTTTAATGTTTTATTTATTAACTTATTATTTCCGCAGTGGAGGCTACCTGTAAAGAGGACAGCGTGGAGACCATAGAAGTTGCAGAGGCACTGTTGCACATGGACCCTCCAGACCCCGAGGATGAAAGGCACATGCGTAAGTGTTTGCAGCGTGAGGCACTTCCTTTTTGAGGCTGATATGCAAAGCTCGGTCGCTTTAGGCATTACGTCACAATCGCTTCTTTTGCAGATATATTTGTCTGAGGGCACTTACAAAGCTACTGTCATAATCTAAAAAAAAAAATAAAAATGGAGAAATAACAATCACCCACACAGACTATACTAGTGCAGAGCTGAAGTTAAAGCTGATGGAACTGCTTGCTGGTGCATAAGCAAATTAAATATACTCCTTTGTGAGTGAACATTTGACACTGTGTTATTATTACTAGAACATGTTACCGTAAAGTGGAGGGACAGTATTTATACATAAGAGATCATTTTAACACAGAAAGTTGTGCAACAGGAAACTTGAATTTAAATGGTGCTGTGACCTGGAAACATTAGAGATTTGGAGTATTCAGCAAAACAAATTAAAATACAGCATCCACTAATCGAAGTATAGCAATGCAAGACCACCAATATTTTTGGTGGAATATATAAATTGTATAGTTACTAATAGCATGAGTAAATAACATGGTAAAAACACTGCTCCTTTGTTTATAGCTCAGCTGTTTGTCCAGGCCATGGGGTCCCCAGTCACCACGGTGCTGTACTCCCATGATGGGCTTCACTACCCCCAGATCCAGGGTGGCACAGCGAAGGGGATGACACAGCTGCCCAAGAAGAAGAAAGGTAGAGCACACAGAGATGCAGCATATACAAAAATGGGAAAAAAAAACTTTCTGCAGAGGAAAAATATTCACGCTGCACCAACTGATATTAGCTGGCTGGTACAGCATTATTATCATTAATGAATACGTATTTAATTCAAACCATGAACACAAAAGCTGAGCATGGGCTCAATTCTATGAGATGATTTGCTTACTCTAGAGGAGCATATGCAGGGGCTATGGTGTCTGCTGGTTTTTGGTGTATTTTATCAGTTGAATGCCTGATTGGCTGAGTGGCTAAAGGGCTCAAATGCACTGCAGCCCTCCAGGGCTGGTGTTTTGAACACACTGCTTTGAGACAATTGCAGGACGCTGTGATGTATTTTATTTTATTTTGATGTTCTTATTAGTTTGTGCTACATGTGACTGTTCAGTACTGTTTGGCTCTGTCTTATGGTATGGTGGATATAGGCTGTGTGTAACTCATGCAGTGGTGTATTATGGGTACTGTAGTCTTTGGGCTGTGTGTGAGCCATGCTTTTCTGTCAAAGTTGCAGTGAGGAAACCCAGACGTGAAAGGCCTCAGTCTCCGCCCCCTGATGTCATCGTCAAAAAGAGAAGCAAAGAAGGAAAAGGTATATGGGGAGAGTGTGTCCCGGCTCACAAGGATATACATACACAACACACACACACACACACACAACACAAACCATGCTATTCACACCTGGGCAGTCACACTGAGTAGAAAACTACAACAGGAAGTACATGACGGCGCTAGTCTCAGAACACAGACAGGCAGTTGGAGCTGGAGGGAGCAGCATTTGAGGCAGCATTGATCATGGTAGCAGTAAAATGGCTGCTCAGACACCGGTGAGATGCCAGTGGAATGGAGGTGTGATGTGGCTGAGACACGTGTCCTCTTGGTGTTGCTGTTCAAACGCTCTCCAGTGTCACATAGCTTGTGTTCCGGTCGCTG
Source organism: Albula goreensis (assembly GCA_022829145.1). NCBI lineage: Eukaryota > Metazoa > Chordata > Actinopteri > Albuliformes > Albulidae > Albula > Albula goreensis. The sequence continues at coordinate 7,717,838 of CM040745.1, read as the reverse complement.
TAGTTTGTGTTTCAGTTTTCAGTTCTTGAATCAGTCACAGCACATTTACTGGTCACTGGCGGCGTTAGGCCTGTTAGTCCACCCACTGACAAATCCTGCCACTTTTTAATGGACTTTGCCCCCTAGCTATCACCACAAGTATTTCATGTGCTCACGTATAATTTCGTTCATAATCAAAATGGTGTCAATGCGGAGAGATTTATACGGCGTCAGTGTAGACTGTGGGCACCAGACACAGAGTTTATGCTTACATCAGTGAGTGAGGTTAGCATGGTTACAGTTACAGTCCTTTTCAGTGAAACTGGAAACAAATGGCACCAAAACAAATTGAACAACTCGGCACCAAACATAAAAGCGTTTACATGTTTGTTTTTACACACATATGGAGCAGTTAACAGTGTTATCTGTTATTATCGATAATATACACAGTGAATGCATTAAGCCTTGTTAAATGAAATCACTGTATTTACGTAATGTTTGTTATCAGTCCTTACTCTGCTTATTTATCTTGTGTGCTAATTGCTTCAGTGGCTAGCAACTGTGTGGAGAGGAGAAGCTGGAACAGGGGACGGCGTCAGTCAGATCTGAAAGTGTTAATGGAAAGAAACATATCAGTGACTGTACCTGTCTGTTCCCCTGTGTGCAAACAGGAAGCACGCTGTACCTGTGGGAGTTCCTCATGGCCTTGCTGCAGGACGAGACCACCTGTCCCAGGTACATCAAATGGACGCATCAGGAGAAGGGCATCTTCAAGCTGGTCGACTCGAAGGCCGTGTCACGACTGTGGGGCAAACACAAAAACAAGCCTGACATGAACTATGAGACCATGGGCCGAGCGCTCAGGTGAGCCCCTGCCTCTGGAACACCTGATATTTACCTGACATTTACCCTTATATCAGATATCAGTAACAACCTCAACAGTAGCAGCACTTACAAGCCCACTGTAGCTGATCATCACCCCCCCCACTCATCACTACTCCTGTCATACACTTCCTGGCCCATTCATTTGCTAAGCTTCTTCAAATCTGTTATACATGCAAGTCCATATGTCATGGGTACATATAAAACTGTGCTTTAAATGGCACATAAATTAGAGCTGGATCTCTGAGCATCACCATTTTCAATCTACAGGATGTGATCTGTAGCTGAAAAATGCAGGGAAGAGGCAAGTGGGCTTTTAACAGGAAAAGTAAAGTGTATTTCACTGTCTTTATTTTCCCTGGCAGATACTATTACCAGCGTGGGATCCTGGCCAAAGTGGAAGGCCAGAGGCTGGTGTACCAGTTTACGGAGCTGGCCAAAAATCCGTCCAGCTTCGATTTTGAAGATCCATCAGGCGATCACTCGTTCGATGAGAAGATGTCGTTAGAGAACCCTTCCCCTCCCCGCGCGGCCCCGAAACCATCCAGCCGGGGGGCGGAAGGAGTGAAGCAGAAAAAAACCAAAAGAACTGAGGCGCCCAATGTGGCCCAGCCCAGTGCAGACGGTGGCAGCACCACCAGGGCAGCGCGACCTTTGGGCCTCATTCAGCAGCAGCATCTGCCCATCGTGTCGGCAGAGATGCTGCGGACACTGCCCATTATACAGTCCCTGCAGCCAGGACAGCACGGATCTGTGTTCAAAACTGTGCAGCTCCTAGAGAACCTGCAGAATGCGCAGGGGAAGGAGGCTCCCATGGCTGGCCAGCAGGGGGAGCTAGCTGCACCACAGTCTCTCAGGTACAGTCACAGAAATTCACTGTGATAACAAGTCAGGTAATACTTAATTACCCAATTTTGGGTAATGAATGTGGTTATAGTTGCTGTAATATAATATATATTCAGCTACTCCCCAGGGGACAATGCAAAATATAACTGTTGTTTCTGATTTTCAAATAAACAGAATGTTGATTAACAGAATTGCCCAACGCCCATGGAGGCCACACTGTCACAGTTGGTTGAGTCCTTTAATGCTAAAATTTGACAGCAAAGCTTTTAGTCGTGAGTTACAGAACCCTTATATCACCTTTCAACAGAGCTGCCTGTTGGGATTGTTTTTGATGAAACATTTACAGGAGAAATGATGTGTTAAGCTGAGGGCGTAGAGCCAGTCGGACCTGTTTGTGTTGTGAGAAGAGGATGGACATCGAGAGAGGGAGTCTTTGTGTCACTTGGGTCACATGACCCTTGTATCACATCGTCACATTTACATAGTTATTCCTTCTTACTAGCAGTGGCATTGATGGATGGAGACAATTTTCAAATCAGCTCTTGTTCATGGGAGTGCCTTCATTGATTAGCTGGTTTTCTCATTATCAACAATGCTAAACTACAAGAAGACATACAAGGTTTACTGCATCTGAAAAGCACCCAGATAAACTCCACATGACACTCAAGGCCAGCAATAAGTAAGGATATGATTGTCCACCAAGCTCCAAGCTCACTCCAGGTTTTATGCCAACATTTTTGAAGTCAGTTCTATGACAGATGGCACTGTAAACGGTATATGTATATATTCAATTTTATATATAATTGAAAGTACACTGATAATGTCTTGATTTTCAGTTGTTTGGTAGGGATGGATTAATAAGATGTCATGGCACAAAGAAAGGAGTGGAGCTATCATATGCAGTTAGTATCTGACCGATTTCAACCAGTTTATGCTTTATTTTAAAGAGCAGAGCCTTTGGTTTGTTCAGACAATTCACTGATTGACACTTCACTGTAGCCCTGCCATTTCTGGTGACATTAGACTTCGTTCTGCATCACTGCTGTTCAGCCATCTAGCTGTAGGTAACCTGAAAACGGGATTAGCTGCCTTTAACTGGGCCTTTGTCCTGCCATACTAGGGAAAGGTCAGTTGGATTCAGGATTCATTTCTATACTGCATGTAAATTCAGCTGGATATCTAAGGTCACATGAGGCATCAATGTAAGTTTTACAGTAGCATATGGGTGTAGAGTCCTTTGACAGCACTTGGTTTCCCTCCGTAAGTACAGTTGAATGTGACCCAGATGAAATGTAAAGATGTTTTGGTCAAAATAATTGCCAGAGTGAGCAGTGGAGGACATGCTTGAGAGATGAGCTGCATATTCTGTGATCTATCTGACTCGACAATGGAAAGAAACATGTTTTTAGAAAGCAGCCACATCTGGAAGGCAAGTATTTGTGATTAGAATGAGTGCTGAACACGGTGAGCCCATATACAGTAAAGATTGGAAGGAAAGAAAAGAAAAAACAAGAAAACCAAGCAGATTCAGTTTCTGAAGTCTGGTAAGAGGAAGAAAGGAATTGTGTCGTGTTTTTTTTTTTTTTTTTGGTACAGTTTGAGCTGCAGTTGGAGCTAAAGAAACAGCACCGTGAAACACAGAGTTTTAATTCAGGACTACAGAGGCTGCTGGCTATCCTCAACTTTAATTCCTGTCCTCCTCCCGAGACTTAATGTCCTCAGTCTCACTTCCTGTCCTCCTCGCAAGAGTTAATGTCCTCAGTCTCACTTCCTGTCCTCCTCGCAAGAGTTAATGTCCTCAGTCTCACTTCCTGTCCTCCTCCCGAGACTTAATGTCCTCAGTCTCACTTCCTGTCCTCCTCCCGAGAGTTAATGTCCTCAGTCTCACTTCCTGTCCTCCTCCCAAGAGTTAATGTCCTCAGTCTCACTTCCTGTTCTCATTGGTTGATCGCCTGAAGGTCTGGACAGTGATGTAACAGGATACAAAAGTCTTTTTCGCAATGGATCACATAATATTGAATGAATTTAGGCAAGAACAGGAGGATGTCAAGACCCAATATTTAAAAAAAAAAAAAAAAAAACTGTCCAGGAAATGTGACCTCTGAAATGAAGATTGACTTATCGACATTATTTTGCCAATATTGTGTGTGATGTAATTTTTTTTCTTTTGCATCCTTGCACAGCTAGCCACATTTACATATATAATCTGTCTTTTTGATTCTGTCGCTTTGCACATTATATTTAGCTGTGCTTCCTGTTACATCACTGTCCAAGCCTTCATATTTTCAGGAATTGTTTTTCTCCAGTCTCATTTTCTGTTCTCCTCCCTAGAGCTGTCACGGGAGAATCTGGTGCCCCATTGGTGACGTTGGCGGGAGACCAGCCCCAGCAGTCCATCACATTGCAAGCCGTTCCTTTCACCGCCATCATGGGCAGTGAGGACATTTCCATGGTGACTGGCTCCCAAGCCCAGCCCAAGTACTTCTTGCAGACTGATCCATCCTCCCAGATGGTTACCCTGGTGATGGAGACCATCCCAACCAATGAAGTCTTGGCCCAACAGGGGGCATGTGTGGGTGACACCCAGGTCTTGACCACGCCCCCTTCACCATTGATGGGCAGGGCTACCTCTGTTCTGGCCCTGCCTGGGGGCGGGCAGCAGCTGGTAACCCAGCCCCCGGGCACTGTCATTGCCTCGGTTGTCACGGCTCCAGAAAGCAAGCAGGAGACGGTGCAGGAGGAGTTGGTGGAGGAGGAGGTGGATCTAGAGAGGCATCCAGACATGAAGCTGGAGCACTTCAGCGTGGTCGTCCTCAATGACTCTTGGGTGGGTCTGGAAGGCAATCGCAAGGAGGCAGAATCCTGAGGGTGGGGCTACAGCACACACTCACCTGGCCCTCAGTGCCTCCCCAGGTATAATGACCACGGCAGGGCTGTCCTTCCCCTGGTGCTGAGGCTTGATACAGGGCCTGCAGGTACTGCTCCAGCCACACACTGCTCCACCTGACCTCTCTAATGAATTCATTCAATCATGAAATCATGTCCTGGAGCAGGTCATTTCATTTTCATCTTAGGGTTTTAGAAGACACCCATATCCAGAAGGACTGACACAGCTTTCAGTATTTCATTTTTTTTTTTTTTTTTTTTTACACATGATCCACTTATACAGCTGAGGTCATTCAGGTAAAGTACCGTACTCAGGGGTTTGATGGTGATTACCTACCTAGGAAGTGAACCTGTGGCTTCTAAGTTGTGAGCCCAGCTCCTTAACCAGAGGTCAATGAATTAGTGAGATCAGGTGCTGTAGTGTGTGGCTGGAGCGAATACCTGCAGACACTGCCACACTCAGGACTGGAGTGGAAAAGGCTGGGGTGATGTATCAAAAGGGAAAGACTATTGTACTCTGTCTGTTTATTGAATAGACTGGGGATCTATTTACAGCTGCAGGCACTGTTGGTTGTTATGTCCAAAATGATTTTCCATTTGTTGGACTTTGGTCATATTTACCGGGGAAAAACCCAGCAATTATCTGTCTAACTGAAATCCAGGTGCACTGTATCTCTGGTCCTGTCTGAGAGCTGAACGTTCAGATGGCTCTATACTGAAGCTGCCTTTCCTGTCCTTCAGTTGAGCATGAAGAACTTTGTAAACTTTAGTAGTGAAGAAAGGGGCACAATGCTCTGAAATTGGTAGGATTAAAATGCTCTCATCTTATGGCCTTAAAGAAGCTGTATTTTCAGTTTCTAGTCTGTATTGCTTTGTGTCTCTTTTCTCGCTCAGTTCTTTGTCCTTTTTTTTCGTGCCGATTTTATAACTGATGAACACACTGAACTGCACGAAGGGAAATATACGCATGGTCAGGTATCAGCTCAGCAACACAGCACTGCCTGAACAGTCACAATGTGAATTCCTGTTTCCTTCTATTGATGAGTTTTACACTCTTTCTACAGCCTCATCTTTAGAAGGGTTCTTTTTCATTGCCTTAAGTTAGTAAATAGCTAAACATATATGATGTTCTTGTAAGTACAGATATATCATCCATATCTGAAATGAAATGTGTTCCTTTAAAGCTCACTTAATAAACTCATGTTCCTGGAGATTGAGTAAAATCAGTCAGTTTTTTACACAAAACGTTCATTTTCAGTGAGAGTATTGTTTTGAAGTATCTGATGACACATTTCCCTTCTACCTGTTGATATGTGTGTGTATTTATCTGTATCCAACTGTGTGTTGTGCACCTGTGTATCTTAAGTTCCACAGTTTCTAACATACTCCATCACATCAATCCATTTGTTTTTTTTTCTCTTTTCATTTTTGCCAGACAATCATGAAGCCTAAATAAAAGCACTTTTATTTTCTGCCAAATAGTAGTTTTCTTACTTTCAATGCCATAACCGAAAGATGTCCATTGGGTCACACCTCTGATGTTATTATCTCCATCTTAAATTCCATGAAACCCATTTTCTTTTCGTTTCAAGCTGCATTTTACTTCAATGGGAACAATTTCAACAAATGAAACTGATCGGTCTTCATGTTCGTAACATATGCAAGAAAGTGGAGCTTTATAACTGCTGAGATTTGTAAACAATCCATGTGGACATGGGAAAATACAACATGGCTATGCGCTACTTTGTTTGACTGTGAAAAAGTTCAACATTATGTGTGGGAAGTGAAATGCAGCACTGGTTTTATGTGTGTGGTTGTTCTACAGAACCCCCAGGTTATTGAACTTGAGCAACACTGCAGAGTCAGTCACAGGCACTGTCAATCACAAATGCAAGGGTCTGGTGCACACAGCATGGGCACTGGGCTCCAGGGCCGTGGCGTGAGCCCGCAAATCTGTGTGTGTATGTGTAAATATCTGATTTTGCTCAGTAAACCTTCTTTGTGTGAAAATTACTTATTTTGTTATTACAGTTATTAATAGAAAAATGAATCAATTTAAACACTTTTGTCATTACTTTTTTCATTGTCTATTTACAAATATTTTATCTTCATCTTTTGTCCTTTGAGGTGTATCGATTATTATTTTGTTAAAACTGGAGTGTGAAAATGTAGACTGTAGACTTTTGTTGTTTAAGATGTATTTTGAAACGGTGTACATATTGTACAGTAAAGTTTGACTGGAAATATAGTTTGTTACAAATTGTGTGTTTGTTTTATACAGTTTTATACTGCAACAGTTGATAAATGGAGGAACATTGTGTATTTATGAAATAAATGTATAATTTTGACAAAATAAATGTCATTTTTGTCTCTATGCACCTTGGGAAAGATTGTCTGCCAAACAAAGGAAATAGTCTGTCAACTTTGTGGTGATCTCTTTAACTAACTTGTAAAAAATAAACCTTTGTTAACAAGTTCCATTACAAGAGCTTTCTTGATTATAAGCCCCAAATTATGTCTAAAAATAGGATGTATAAAATTATACATTCTTGTAATTATTATTTGCTGCACAGATGTAACTTCCTAGATTAGCCTATTAAATACATACTGGAGTAACATTAAGATTACACATTAAATTGGTACACGCCAAAATGCAGCTTAGGGTATGTCAAGATCACATATTTTAAAAAACGTTTATTGGTTTTATTGAAAACAAAAATGTTATGAGATTTGTTTTAATGTACAGGTACGTAATGTAGTCATTCGCGGGATACAACTCCGCGACACCAGATGGCAGTACAGTTTTGCAACTGGTAGACTTAATCATGAATCACTGTAAATGATAGTCTATGGCCCTAGCTGCTACTTGCTACAGTTTCGATACGGGCCTGCTAGTAATCGTGCCTGTGCTATGTAGTTGACAGTAGCCGCTAGCAAGCAAGTCGAGAAATTTCTTCAGTTTCCACGGCGCCATAGCAGTCGTCTGTAGCGTTTCTTTCCATCCAGAACTTTCTGAGCGACAAGTCCGAGAAAATAATTCTCATGGCAAGCGAACGGTATTTGCTTCAGTACTAGATACATAGTTAAAACATTGTAGTAATCAGTCTTCATGAACCAAATCACCTTCATTGCTCATTTGTCCACATTTTATTCTGTTTCAGGAGTTTCTCTGACAGCTTCATAGATGAAGACCCCAAGAAAGCTCTTGAGGTAAAAACTGCAGTTTAACCTGAACGTTCATATCCACTAGCTATCACTATCTGTCTACATAGTTAATAGTTGTTGTCTATTTCTATGAAATTGGCTTGATATAGGAATGAGGTAACGCCTGCAAAGGTAATGCTGACCGATAGTTAGCATTGTCTGTTTAGTTTCAGGAAATTGGCTTCTGATTCTGTAGCAGTGTTGGCAAGTTACAGAAGCCGCATGAATCTAACTATCGTAGCCGACCAAATGAGCTAGTTACCCGTTATCGGTAGATGACTATTACACTGCAGATAACCCATTCAAATCGGGTCTTCGAGAGCAGAAAATGAGTAAAGGTGGTGGTGTTGGGAGTAGCAGATACACTGACTAACGTTAGGTAGACTAGCTATCGATAGCTACCTAATGTTAGCCTACAACTTGCTGTCACGCCAGGTATCTATGCAGCTAGTTAGCATGTAAGACAAGAACACTCCATTGCTAACGCTTTCTGTCGCTAAATGCCCAACAGAATAATTTGCTGACTGGCCTGGATACATTTGTCTACCTGACTGTGTGAATCTAGGTCGTTATTAAATAATACTTATTAAACAGGGCTAGGTAACCAAGCATGGCGTAGCTAACATTTGGTAGCTATAATCTCCTGTGCATTTGGTACCGATATTGCAACTTAGTCTGGTGTCCATCAGCAAGTTCATGAAAACTAGCTCTCATCAGATGATAGGACTCCGTTAACTAAGATTGGCAAACTTGCTATGTTTGTTAAGGACACTGCATGGTCACTTTGTTCAGTGTGACAGCAAGCATCTTCAAAATGGAATGCATCTCTCAGCTAATTGATAATGTTCGGTTACAGCTATGCCAGCAGCGATAAGTGTTTCACGAAAATATTTATCGTTACAGTTGAATGCGTTGTGAGTCTGTGTTGAAATAACGCTACCAAGGAAACGCTGCTTTTTGTCCTAGGAGCTGAACGGGGCACTGGAGGAGACGGCCAACAACGCAGAATGGCTCTGCCAGCGTGCATACGCTCACATTTTACTCAAAAACTACAAAAGTGAGTAACTTTTCATGGATCTGTTCTACTTAGCATGTGACGAGCTGCAGAATGTGCTACATTGGCCTTAGAAGGCCCTGCTGTTCATGCGCGCACAAGTTGTTACTTTCTGTTTTCATTTTCTTTATGTGTATGAGATTAAGAATCTGTTACCGAGTCTCTAGTCTTTCTATTGAAGTAACATGATTTTCACCCCCACGTTAGTCGTTGTTGTCAGTCTTCCTCACAATCAAGTACAGTGTTACATACAAATTCACAGATCTCCTGCATGTTATCAGGAGATACTCACTGAAGTCAGAATATCAGTGAGAAGCGTGCAGTTCGCCAATAGCATGCATGCACCATTGCCACATTATTCAGCATACTCTCTAAAGCAGCACCTCCTATGTAGCCAAGGACTATGGCTGGGATGCAGTCAAAATTTGACCTTTTACTTACTTTTACTTTTAATTTAACAAGAGTGTTATGCTTTTTCCTACAACAACAGTTAGGTGAGATAAGCATGATTGCTGACTCAAGCCCCAGTTTTGCAGGGATCGTCATGTGGATGAGATGGCTGCTCAGCAAACTGAGCCACCCGGTCTCCTGTCAATCAATATTTTAATTATCTACTTACAGATTACAAATACAAATTTGATATGGAGATAGCAAATGATCAAATTTAGATTGATTAACAGTACAGAACAAATTACAGTACAGTAGGGAATTTATATATCCCCAGAATTACTCATTTTTATTTGCAGCAAAGTAAATCACTACTTGGAAAACCTTCAGAAAATACAGTACTTGCATTAACAAATACTTTAGAACTGTGCAAATTGTATATTAAATCCAGTAATATGATTTGTAATGAAAAGTGCCATTTAACTTTTATTTTCTTGTGCTCTCATGTTTGCAGCCAAATGAACTGACATGGCTAATTTCACATAGAAAAGACCTGCTATGGCCCAGTGCCCTTATAGCATATTCTGTAGATATGAGAGAGGACTCTGGTTAAACCTGAGGGCCTAGAAGTCATAACACATCTTCTTGAATGATATTGTAATCTAGCAAAGGCAGAAAAGCCACATTTCCTCAGAGGAAACTGGCTGTAGGCTTTGATAACCTGCCTGTGACCCGAGTGTTTGTCGCTGTGTGTGAGTGTGGCATTGCCTTTCACACAGGTGCTGTTGAGGACACCAGGAAAGCCCTGGAGCTGAACTCCAGTTTCGCCCTTGCCTTCATGAGAACAGGGTGAGTCTGGCCACTGAAATAGCTTTCCTATTTACTGAGGGACACATCAATAAGAATAGGAAGTGTGTGTGTGTGTGTGTGTGTGTGTGTGTGTGTGTGTGTGTGTGTGTGTGTGTGTGTGTGTGTGTGTGTGTGTGTGTGTGTGTGTGTCTCTCTAAGGCATGCACATTGTCTGCACATTTTGCCTTAAACCGACCAGTGTCCTCTCTGCACCACTGACTGAGCCAGCCGTTGTGTTTTGATGTACATTTTTGATTGTTTAAAATATTTTAACTGCTTATAGGCGTTCAGGATCTGACTACAGGGTTGAATTAACCACTGCTTTTTTCTTAGCTAAACATGGATGCTGATTTTGAGTCAGTCATTGACACAGTGATGAGTCCTGTTATGGGAAGCTGAAGGGGAGAGTGTAGTGATGGTTTGTAATGCTGGTGTTAACCAGCTGTTCCACTATGAACCTCCAAAGTCCTGGCAGTGGCCATTGATGATCAGGCTGGTCACAGCCTTGGAGCAGCAGGTCAATATTTGTGCATGAGGTATGCCTATGGTATTAGATGTAATGATTTGCGCTATTATAATAATAATAATCGTCAAACAGACTAGCTACCTATGGTTATTGAGTTAGGCACATGACCGCCTGGCTAGTAAGCTTTTTGCTAATGATTTCAGTCCCCAGCTTTAGTGTCCTTTGTGACATCCCATTGTATTTTGCACAAGGTTAATTTATGATAGTTTTCATTAATTTAAGTCTTAAACCTCAGTCTGAAAATCATTATTTGGAAAGGTAAATATAAAAAGTTTATGAAAAATGCACATTTATGTATCGTCAAACAAAACGTTTGAAAGACATTGCCTCTCTTAAGCTGCAGCTGCAGCTATAGGCTGTCGCTACAGTGACAGGCTCCGTTCATGTTTTTGTAGGTCATACAGAACGTAACAGTGGTGCAGCCTACATTTGATGTGTGTACGTGACCAGTAAGATGGGTGGCAAGTACCCGCAATCTCTCCAGGGGCATCCTTTGCACACGCAGATTTTTGTCCCAGTGAGTCTGTTAATTAAGGTTTTTGAAAGTGTTGGTTTAAATTGCCTTAAAGCAGCTTTGAGCAAAACGCAGGCTCTGCTCCATGGGGGGGTGGGGGTGGCTGATCGGCGCAGATGCGTGGGCATTCTCCTTTTGTAATGGTTTTTTATTATTATTAGCATTTTTGTCCTCCAGCCACGGTGGAACAATGGCTATGAAATCCACAGGGATTCATGAAAAATCTCACCTCCCTCGAAAGGCCCTCAGTAAATGCTAGGCCAAGCAGAAGTTACCGAATATAGTTATAACATTGTGCATTACCTGCACTTTTCAAGAGAAAGAAAGCTGCCGCACAGCACATTGTAGCATGTCTCCCAATGTCACATGATGAGGAATCGGCTGCATCGTTTATACTTTTGGCAGACCTTACACTGCTTAAATTTTTACACCAAGTTACACAGCTGGATATTTTCTGAGGTAATAACTTACATGACCAAGTGTACTTTAGCAGCAGTGCCCAATGTGGGAATTAAACCTGCAGCCCTTGAGTGACATAACCCTTATTGTACACTGCTGAAACCTGTCCATATCACCTGGACTATGTACCTTAGCTCGGCATTTTCGTCTCAAGCGGGCAGGCAAGCAGGTGTTTCTGATCAGTCTCCAGGTGGCCAATTTGGCTTGAAACTGTCAGTCATCAGACCGCTATTATGTCCCCTCTAAACCCCACTGTAAAAGATTTCCTGCAGTGTTTATGATAAAATATGCACTGATTATCTTGAGACCTTATTAATTGACAAATCCAGTAATGAGTGTTTCGTATTACTGACAGGCCTTCACTGTGTGCATGTCTGTTTCTGGTGTACGGTTGCTTGGGCTCACCAATCCTTTTTAAGCTAGTGATGCTTAACTGAGATCGGTACCAAGCTTGTTACCCTCAAGCAATAGCCTTATGGGCTTGCCGGGTTGAAAAACGCATTTAAATGAAACGTATATATTTACCATCATCTTTCACAGCATGTGGTGTAGAATATGTGTATTTAATCACTCCCCAGTGAAGCTGTACAGTACATTTGGGCACCGTATGGAACAGAGAACAGTGTGCAAATGTATTATTTAAATAATTCATCTAAATAATTAACTTCATCGGTTAGTTAATTATTCAGTTTGCATTGTTAGGTGCCTGCTAAATGTTTGCCAAGCTGAACTGGGGTGTTGAAGTGTCTGGTGAATAGGGATTGGCCTTTCAAAGTCTGTTCAGGCCAGCTATTGAAGGACTCCTAGAAAGACGCTCAGCAGCCAGAGCATCAGACTAGAATAAGGGGATCTTTATCCAGATACCTCTGCGTGGCCTAACCCGAAAAGAAGAAAGCTGGAGCACCCAGAGCTCTGAACAGGAGATGCTTTTAATGGACAGGGGCAGATTTCAAGGGATTGGCCTTTCTCTGTATGCATGCAGTTAGTGGTTTAGCATGATGGCCAGGGAGCAAACCAAAATGTTTTCTAAGCTGTTGTAATTGTATTGATATTGGGAAAGACTAGCCATTCAAACTCATCTCCCCTATAAGTGGTGGTCCTGGGGTTTTAATATCCAAAGATTTCATTTTTTTTTTCCTGCTTCGTTTGGATCCATGCATTGTAGGTTGGGTGAGGTATTGGTTGTGTTTAGTAGTGATGTATATGGCTGATGTCTCAGTGTGCCAGCAAAAGTTCAGCATCACAAACACTGACTGGACTGCAGCTTCTGGATGTGTTCTGGATCACTGCTCCTAACGTTTTTCCACCTTTTCCATTCTTTTCACAGAATTGCTGAGTACCACTTGAACAACTTCACAACGTCACACGAGGCCTTTGTCAAAGGAAAGAATTTAGACGGTTAGTTTGAGCAGCTTGGTGAATTTCATGCTAAACTAAGCAGCCATACCGCCCTGCACCCTTGTACTGTCACACTGCTGAAGCTAAGCAGCCATGTGACCCTGTATCCTTCTACTGTCACACTCCTGAAGCCAAGCAGCTACACCACCCTGTACCCTTCTACTGTCACACTGCTGAAACTAAGCAGCCACACCACCCTGTACCCTTCTACTGTCACACTGCTGAAGCTAAGCAGCCACACCACCCTGCACCCTTCTACTGTCACACTGCTGAAGCTAAGCAGCCACACCACCCTGTACCCTTCTACTGTCACACTGCTGAAGCTAAGCAGCCACACCACCCTGTACCCTTCTACTGTCACACTGCTAAGCAGCTAAGCAGTACCCTTCTACTGTCACACCACCCTGCACCCTTCTACTGTCACACTGCTGAAGCTAAGCAGCCACACCACCCTGTACCCTTCTACTGTCACAATGCTGAAGCTAAGCAGCCACACCACCCTGTGCCCCTCTACTGAGGTCTTTTGGTTGTGATGTTAAACAGAGGCCCTGACTCACTGCAGTAAGTTAATGGAAAAGGGCTGGGTCATAGCACTACACGACCTTTAACATTCCCTGTGTGCTTTGATTCCCCAGGCTGGTCACTGTCAAAGATAACTGAGATCTTAGCTGACCTCTCTGGGTAAATAAAGCCGAGTTAAAACTAAGCCTGTTTCCTGTTCCACTTCACAGGTGCAGATGGTGAGTTTGAGGTGTGGATTAAGCGCTGTGAGGAGAGAATGCCAGGTGAGAGTGCTCTTTTCTGTTCTCTTCCTCACTCAGGTGACCTCTACTAATGGGAAAATTGGGTGTTAAAACACCAGCACATGTCTGGACCCGCTATGTTTTTCCCGGAGCTCTGATTTGAAATCGTCATTGTGTTTTGTTAAAAAGAGCGAAACCTGTGATTGACAGCTGATTTTAGCTACACCTATTTATGTCATCATGACACCTTGTTCACCCAATCCCTAACTGTGCCAAAGTAACCAGGGAACGAAGTTGAAGACTCCGCCCCCCTCTGGCACAGCACAACAGTGATGAAGCTCAACCAATCCATTCTTTGGCCAGTGGGAGGCGCGGGGCCTCCATTGCAGTCAGAAGTGTTTGTCCACACTCATTTTGTTTTGCTGTAAAGTCCAAAACAGTTGATTGGTTGCAATAGGCCAGTGATTAACAGCTATTTGTAGTTCCACCCTGTTTTGGTGACATGGTGTCTTACTCATCCAATCACCAGTGAGAATGCTTACTGTGTTCTGCACTGCTGGCTGAACACCATTACATCTGGAGAGGGCCGCACTCAGCTTGGAGGGCTAGTGTGTATGCAGTAGGCATCTTTTTCTTCCTGTCACTCCCTGTGTGCTAACCACCCAAATGCATTACACTGGTGCATTAATATTTTGGGTTGGTTAAATAATTAAGCTGAAGTTGGAATGAAATCCGGAAACTGTTTCCAAACCGTTCCCAAAAATGTGTGTCTGTATGTGTGTGTGTACGCGCAAGCATTTGTATATGCATGTGTGATTGCGTACTCTAATGTGTTTGTGAGTGCACATATGTGCTCATGGTTATATCTGCTTGTGTGTTAGTGTGGGTGGGTATGTGTGTGTGTGTGTGTGTACGCGCAAGCATTTGTATGTGCATGTGTGATTGCGTTCTTTAATGTGTTTGTGAGTGCACATATGTGCTCATGGTTATATCTGCTTGTGTGTTAGTGTGGGTGGGTATGTGAGGTTGGTGGTATGGTTTAACACACTGAATGGAAACGCAGGTTTGCATGTAAATTAGCAGGTTGTGTGTAAATCGGGGAGAGCTGAGTTTTCACCGCCTCCACCTTACTCCCCCAGAGAAGCTGAGAGCCACGTGCCCAGTGCGTGAGCTTTAGAGCGATGAGTAACGCTGCAGCGGTCTGAACACCGCTAAGGCGCGTTTGGTGTTCCTCAGCTTTAGCTCTCTCTGTGGTCTGTGTGATTTGTGATTTTACACATGTGCTCTGTGTGCTTTCTCTGCTGCAGAAAAACAAGGCTACTGTGTGTGGTTAAAAGCAGTCCAAATGAGCATATGAAGCACCTGTTTGGGAAAATATTTATGATTCAGAGTTATGAGCCATAGTACTCTCTGATCCCTTATCTTTTGAAAGATGGCAGGGACTGCTAAGATCTTTAAATGAGATTGCAAAAAGGAAAAAAATGTATATCTGCACTTTTTGGGGGCTGAGGGGCTTTAATTAATGTGTTTGTTAATTAATGAAAGCTAAAACACATGATATGACTAATTAAGCTCTTCATAGAAGTAGCTTTTGTGCTGGACTATCCAGGACTCTAAACCCACACAGATTGTAGTCTTATACAATCGGAGACCCGTGTAATCAACACTAGAAACTGCTTAATAACTATGTAGCGTAAAAGTAAAACACGCAAAACAAAAAAAGAACAATCCTTGAGGTCAGGATTCAGTATGAAAATGACTTGGTCCCAATGAACCTGTAAATAATTTCACACCCAGTGAGTTAGGTTCTTCATATTTTCTGACAGGTGTCCATAGCGTCACAGTTTGTGTTGAAGTTGGCTCCTCTTTTTTTTTTCAACTTCACCAGTCATTTTTTACATTGTATCAGCTGTGATGTTCATCCTGATTTAAAATACTCTGTCTTCGTAGACACCACAAGGAGAACCTCTGCAGAAACACTCCAAATAAAAACCCTTACCCCCAGTGTGACTCTACCCCCAAACCTTATTAAATAAACATGTTCTCATGTTTTATTCATTAGCTATTGTTGTATAAATATATTTATATGAACTGCTGAGACACTCCAGTGAAATTGAAAATATTTCTTGATGAATATTTTACCTGAACATCAAAAAATCTGAAATAATGAAAGTCATTTCAGTGTGAGAGTGCACAAGATTACAAAAAATACAGGATGTATGTGCATATGTATTTGTATACATTCAGTGAGGCGACCAGCGGGATTTTTTTTTTTTTTTTTTTTTTTTTAAATCTGCTCACTTGCCAAATATCACATGTTCCAGTGGTCATGTGTTCTTGTTACACATGTATATATATACATAGCTTTAGTGTGTATGATGAAAAAGCCTTGTATTCAGAAAGACAACTTTTCAGGAAACAAAGGGAGGAAAAAAGATTTCATGATTACACATTGAGGCATTTAATCCTCATTTGAATAAGGTATTGGTCACAGAGCCAGGGCAAGCTGATGCTAGCTCTCTGTTCATGTAGCAAACTCAAAATTGGAAATGCAGTGTTTTTTATTATGATGCAGACAACATATGCATACTGACATACATGTGCACACATACACGCTCATTCATACATCTATGCTGACATACATATGTATTTTGTGGAAGCAGAAGTCATCCCTGTAGCTTGCCTGTTGAGTGCTGCCTCATTACTGTGGCAGATTGGGGTCTGGACTGCAGGAGAGATGCAGGCTGTTGGGAGGACAGCGGAGAAGTGCAGATACACTCCCCTGGCCTCGGCGTGTCAGAGCTTAACTATGACACACAGCCTGTTAGACGGCAGCCGAGGAAAGCGACACGACTCGCGGCTTCGGCCAGCTGTGGGAATGACACGCGACAAGCCTGCCTCGGAGAGAGGTGGAAAAACGTGCTTGGGAAAGAGCAGCGAGAAAGAGAAACGTCCAGAAGGAAGGGGGACACAGACTCCTAATGCTGGGCTGCCGCTCTCAAACATTCACACCTCACCACCCATTCACAGCTCAACGCTTTCTGTGTCCCCACTCCCATATTAAAATATAGCATGCCATATTACATTACATGACTTTATCCAGGGCAAATTACATTAGGACAGAAGATGAATGTCCAAATGTGCAATCGGAGATGTTAAAACAACCACATCACGAACCCATGTTTTGCTGCGAGTGCTGTTCTTAAATCTTGCACAGTGTGTTTGATTTTTAAATCCCTGAAGAAGGTCTGTGGTGAGCTTGTACATTACAGCTCCCCAAAACTCTGACCTTTTCAAAACTGGGATCTGACCCATAGGTTGGGGATAGGTAACCCTGACATTGCGCAATGCCGGCAGTTTGGCTTCACCGGTTAACCCGTGCCTGGTGCCATGGCCGCTGGGGGTTGTGGGGTTGGGGGCTGTGTTTCCCCCGCCGGGCCGTAAACAGTCAGCCGCTCGAGCCGGCTTCCTCCCTGCTCTCAGGATTTGCATCCCTTTGATGCAGTTAAAAATATTAGCACTTCTTCTCATCGCGTGATTGGCTGCTCCTCACCCCATCGCGGCCCGTTTAATGCTAGGTGACATCGCCACGGGGATCAAAACTGGATATGCATATATTTATACATTAATAAATATGTGTGTGTATATAATTTTTTTTTTTCCTTTGCTGCTTTAGACTTGGTAAATGTTTAGTCTGATGCTCGCCATGTCCCTGTTTTGAAAACATTTAATAATGCATGAGACCTAACAGCTAACTACTAAAAATCATTGATGTCTTTTAACACGTTACATTATTTATTTTTCCCCTGCATTTGGCGCTCGCATGCATGTTGGATTCACCCAGGCAGGCAGTCAGGCAAACATATGGTTGGCAATGTGTAAAAAGACGCACTGAACTGATTCACGCTATATCTTATATCCAAGGGACTCTGGGGGGGGGGGAAGCTGCCTGGTTCTCGAGCCGTACCCCTTTTATGTAGTTTTAACCGAACTCGCAGCTGGAACTGAATTTAATTTCAGAGGCATAATAAATCCATCAAGCTGAGATTTTCTGGAGGGTTGTTTATAACATTGTGATTAGGCTTGTTAAATAGTTGTTTGAAACACTTTAACCCTCTCAGGCATGACTAAAATCTGTGCACCATGCAGAAGGAGCATCTGTGGAAATGCTTTTTAAATTGTATCTGTGCCTGAACAGCTGAACTGTCTCCAATGTCTGTTTTACCCGGGTCTGTCCCAGGTTAGGCACAGCTCTGATTGTGATGCCAGTTCATATTTTCATCCCATACACGTGGCCCTGTAAGAGGCAATGTTTTACTTTATATGCGGGGTTGATTGAATGAAGGGTTGAGTGTCAACATAACAAACTGGATGGTGTTTTTCTCGCTGGCCCAAAAAACACAAAACAAGACTGCATCACAGCCAGTTAGAGCTGAACGGCCTCTTCTCTTGATTGTATGTCCTGTTCTTTTATAAAGCCCAGCATAAGTATTTTCTGGAAATTCTCCAGAAAATCTGAAATCGAAGTTATCACTACAGAACTTGTCAAAGATTGACATGTTATTTATAGAGTCAATAAAGACTAATCGTGTCAGTATTGTGTTTCATGTCATTTGTGTTCTACCATCTATTCTTGCCAAATTAACTGAATTGCATTTTGCATTACTGTCTGTGTGTATTGGCTACATTTGTTCAGTGTTCTGTGGTCCGGTGAGAATCAGTTCAACAGTGGGTTATGTCCCTGTAGAAGCCCCCATATATACCCTGTTTGGTACCCAGCTGTAACCTATGTTAAACTACAGAGTTGAGTCTTTCTCATTGGTGTCCTGATCCATTCACCCTGTGAGCCTGCTGGGATAATTTCAGGTCTCGTGAAGGTGATGGGATTCATGTTTTTAGAGGATCTAAAGTTTATTTTTAACATTTTTTTTCCTTGAACTATTTAAAATACAGTCATGCTCCTATGTCCCAAGGTAGGCTGAAGGTGGTGCTCTAATGTGTGATAATGGTGTAAGTGGAACCCATGTTTGGCATATTCTGTCTTTAAAACAAGGATTAGCCTACATCTCTATGGAGGGCCAGTGTGAGTCTGCACTGTTCACTCTGAAGCAACCAGCTGCATATACCAACACATGTTCACTCATTATCTGTAAGTGCCTGTATGAGTGAAATAATAAACAGTACTACAGGTGTCATGCCAGCAGGGGGCAGCCCTGTCAGGGAAACGTGACTGTTGTTGAGCCCCAGTGTTTAAAATGCTTGGTTTAGATGTGACCATGTCGCTGTTTTTAAACCTGTTCTTTGATCAGAACCATTATCGGTGAGTGTGAAGTTGGTTTAAAATTTTAGAGTTGTGTTCCTCTGTAATTCTACATTCTTATCCATTTTACTCAGGTCAATGTATTCAGCATTTGCTGGTCATTTTCTGTTTTTGCACATTTTACCTTCCTACAGGAGCGTTGTGTGAGTTTATGGGAATTTGGGTTGTGTTAATGGCCAGAGGCAAGAGTCAAATGTTTTGTTTTTTTTTATGTAGAAAGTGGTTACCTGCCGAATAATGGATCCTGTTTGGATATTTATGCTGCTGTTGTGTGATTTAATGTGTCAGTGATGTGAGGTTTCCTTGCCTTACGCTGGTTTGTTGTGCTTGTCCTTACAGTGGGGAGTCACAATGGGACATCACACACGGTGAGTCTGCATGACTGCTTACCTGCTGCTCCCCTTCCTCTCTGCATTTACAGACAGTCATTACAGACCATTACAGACCACAGATATTTCAGGGTTTGGCTGTGATTTTGATGCTCTGTATGGGGCAGTAACATCGCCGTGATTCCCGACTGGATAATGTATCAGCCCAGAATAAATAAATGTCGAAGTCCTTATACTGTGCTTACTAAGAATCCACCCGGATTTTAACCTTTGACCTTGTGGTCTGAAGGCAGCATCACTTTGTGCTGTGTTATTGCACAAAACAAGCTTGCGCAATGACAAACAACATGAAAAGTTGTGTTATTTCATTATTTCGCTGATTTATTTAAGTGTTCAGTCTTTTTGTTTTGCCTTCTCATGCCATCAGACCCGTCCTCTGTTTCTAAAGCTGACGGGGATCAGATTAAGAAATGCAAGATAAAAAAAAATAAATGGTCAAGAAACAGAGGGATGCTTAACTTAAGTGGAACAAAAACCAAATGAATACTTAAGAGTTGGCATGAGCATGGGTCCTTTTATAAGAAAAGAATCAACAAAGAGCATTTTCCCCTACTTTTTTATGAAATTGTTTGTGGATTTCTCTTGTGAAGCAGATTAATTTTACTGTCTTACCACACAGAGGCGCTGTTTCACTTTTGTGAATTGCACAGCCACAGCTACCAAAAGCCCCAAACAAACTATTGCTCTCATCATTCTCCAACTGCCAGATTCACCAGTGCAGAGATGCCTGTTATTCATTCTGATATTCTTTGTGTGTTTGTTGTTTTGCTTTTTTATTCCCATTTCCCTGGATGGATGGACGGGCTCCTGGTACTGTGTTTGACTGGAGCAGACGGCACCACAAGTAAAGTAAGTCCCCTAAAGCAGTCCATTATGCCCCCATACAGTGTGTACTGTGAGCACAGACTAGTGACTTTGGCATTTATTTCCTGCACATGAAGGCCATTGTTACATGAGCTGAATTCACGGCAGCGCAAGCCGTAGTTGTACCGCTTTCTTCTGATGCTTGCGCTGTACTGAGCGAAACGATTATAATCACTGTGATTATGAATACACCGTGTAACACAGATATATAACACATAACGCCGCCATGACATATGTTTTTATTTTTAACGTGCCTGAAAGTTGAGATGTGATCAGTCCGCACCCACAGAATGAACCACTGGGACATTTCCCTCCACATGGCTGCCTCTTTACTTGCACTTACTATTGATCCCATAAACCATCAATAACTGTGACCTTCGGTTACAGGAACAAGTGATGCACGCTATTTCTCAAACCCATTTTGTGTTTTTGGGCAAAACATTTTTAACGTCTTTGCACCCTGATCTTAAAAATGATTTACAAGGTCACCTTGAACTAGACTCCTTCACAACATCTTCATAAACACAGGAGTAAAAATGCCTGGATACTAAATGCTGTACAGCCTAAGGAATGGACTGTTGTTATGTATGTGTTTTCAATCATATGTGAAACTTTCTGTTCTCCTTTTTTGGGCAAAACTCTGTCACATGGAAGATTTAACTCCAAGTGGGATGATTCTCTTTAAAATAAAGGTTAATTAGTTTAATTAACTTCAATGATAAGAGGAGGAGGTGTGTTCAATAACATGACTTTTGCAGATACAGACAAAAGCTGTGACTACCCTTACAGGTGACGCTGTATTTTTTTTAGGTTCCTTCAGGCCTCAATGTTCTTGGTCTCTGTTCCAGGCACGACTGGTACCAGACGGAATCTCAAGTGATCGTCACGGTGATGGTGAAGAATGCCAAGAAAGAAGACGTCTCTGTCAACTTTGAAGAGAAAGAGGTAGCCTCAGCAGCAGCGTTGTCTTTGGATGGGAAGCGGTAGTGTTAGAACCAGCACTGGTTTTATGGAGAAAGCATTAGCACACGAGTTCCCCTGGTAAAGAAAAAGGCAGCATTAGTGACTTAGCATCTGCACTACAATTGGCATTGGAGAGAAAGTGTGACAGCATTAGCGCCATAGTTGGATTTGGGGTGAAAGAGTGAGCATTAGCAATATGTGCAGAACAGGGGGAAGGAGGCTGTCTCATAGTCAGCATCAGTGTTGGAGAGTCCAGGGTAGCATTAGCACCACCATTGAATTTAGAGAGTAAGAGGTAGCAATAGCCTCAGTGACAGCTTTGGAGAAGATGTTGTATCATTCACACTGGAGCCCCCTCATATAGACACCCTCTCAGTGAGCAGCTTGTTTACGACACCTATGTCCTCCAGCCATTAGACCGCATCAATCACTTGGTTTCCTCACCTGTGCCATTTTCAGCTTTGGAGTGAAAGAGGCAGCATTAGCGACAGTGTCAGCAGTGGGAAGAAAGAGAGGATAGCATTAGCGCCCGAGACCTTTTCCCTCTCCCTCTAATCTCTGATCAAAAGAAACCCACATATCTCCGGCACTGATTGGGGCCGGGATCCCCTGACTGCCGTGGATTTAATTAAACCGTGTGAAAGGGCTTTAGCGGCAGGGTGACACACAGGTAACAGAGCCCCCCCTTTTCCCCGCCTGCAACTTCACACGCCAAACATGCGTGCATTTCATCCGTCCTGACAGTTATTAATTTGTCCTCCATTTCCTGATCGCCCGCGATTACTTGCACGCGCTACGCGCCGCAAGATAAAAGATTTAAAATGAGCACAAGTGAGTGAGGGGGGAAAGAATCTGGCAAATTATGAAAATAAAAGCTCCCAAAAAAAAAAAAAAAAAATCAAAGTGGGTGAACCTGTGTTTGATCTGTTCAGTAAATTAATTAAAATTTTCAGTTCTGTATAATAATTTGGTGCAAATTAGATGGAAATGAGATAAAATATTAATTTAGCTATCTGGGGAATCTGCCTGGAGGGTTTTTAAGTCGTCAGTCTGGCTCAAAACGCTGTCCATATGGCAGCTGTGGAACGGCAGGAGGGGCGGGGCTGATGCCCACTGGCGTGTGTGTGTGTGTGGGGGGGGTTCTGTGACACAGCTGGTTTGGAGGGGGGCCAGTGGGGGGCTGTGGTGAGATCAGGCTGCAGTACACTACCTGTCCTTGCAGGGGAGCTCTTGTAAAGTTGCAGGTGCTGGTTTCTCCATCTTTTATCTTCACATTCCCTGTCTATGCTCCCTTCTGACTTGACGCACACTTTCAGTTACTCCCCAGAGTACTTCCGTTTGCGCTGTCAGTGGTCCCACGGTTTTTCAGAAACAATTGGTTGGTACCGCCATAGTTACTGAAGGAAACATTAACATTGTTTGTACTTCCAGAGCAGCTCACATCAACACTATTAGTACCTCCACATTACCGTGGCTGGACTGGGATCAGTGGCTTTGACACTGACTAACTTCTCACTCTAGTCTTGTGTGTTATGGTTCTGAAGATTGCTATTGAATCAGTGGTCATTTGTAATCACAGTTGTGTGTATACTGGACTCTCAATGAATACGGCAGAATGTGTTGTAATGAAATCTCCATGTTGGAAAAGGGAAAAGTTCTCATCATCCCTCTTTTGTCAAAAGGCTATAAGGAAGTACCGGTCAGGGGGAGGGGCTTGTGTATGAATCAATAACTGTCCCAGCCAATCAAATCTACCTTCAGAAGTCTGAAGGCTCCAACCAGATTGCTGGCAGCTGAAGCCAAACAAGCGCTGGAAGTTTTCCAGATGTACTGTCAGAGACCGAGTGTCTGGAGTCAGGACTGTCTCCACGGTGACTTTGTATCCTCCCATATAACCTTTCATGTTTGTGAGCTGCTCAGCGTCTGTGCAGGGCGGCTGCTGCTTTGAGAACCGTTACTGGAAGACTTGCTACTGAATGCATACGGCAGCCTCCAGTAAGGGGAAACATCGGTTTTCCATTTGGATATATTCCACATTTTTAACTGGAGTTCCCTCGTGGCCGTGTTGTGTGAATGTTTTATCTGTACTGTGTGAAAACAGCGGTTGGAAAAATACTTCAGAGACATGGTGGTCACCAACTCTTTCTTAGATTACTCTGAAAGGAGTTTAACTGTATAAGGATCAGTTGGTGCTTTGATCTCTCTTTTTAGACTGCTTTTTACTGAAAGCAGTATGACTGAACTAGGATCAGTTAAGGCACCCACCCTTCCCCTAATGCCGGGTTCTGACAGCATTATTTCAAGTCTTTTGTTACGAATTTGCCTTTCATCACAAAATTTTAGCTTTGTGGGCAGTTCTGAAGGTCAGGATTAACGGTCAGCAGTCTTTAGATTGTACAGTGTGACATGGTCAAGGACAGCCGATTACGTACCCCTGTGTTCCCTCTGCGTCAGGACCCTGGTCACGCAGTATGACCATTATTGTGACCTCATCCCTGTGACTGACCAATGGGAGCACATCATGTCGGTTTGCTGTAATGTGTACAAACAACACCTAGAACAGGAGAAAGTGGCAGGCAGTCACATCAAGGTCCCATTGGATTGTAGAAGACGTAGACGTGTTTTTGGCAGTCGAACAGTCTGTACACTGAATTGTTACAGATCTTGCAGTCTGACCTTGGCAGATATCAAGATTGTACCTTGGTCTTATCTTGCAGTGTGACATGTTAACCATCTCAAAAGGCTGAATCTGTCCAGCAGTCTGAACACAACATTAGACTACTTTTCTCTGATACCAGTAGGACTGTACTTGAATCAGCTGGTGCTGCTGTCCTTCCCTTTAGACTGCTTCACTCAGAAATCAGCAGGGCTGTTCCTGAATCAGTTGGTTTTCTCCTCTCCTCAGCTGACAGCGACGGTGAAGGTGCCCACGGGAGAAGACTGGTGTTTGAAGATTCCCCTCCTGCACCCGGTGGTTCCCCAGCAGAGTACCTACAGAATCCTCTCCACTAAGGTCAGCACTAATGCACACCTTGAACACATTAGAATCCTCAGGATCAAGGTGAACCCTTTATCTGTAATTCATCATGTCGGGACCCACTCACCTTCAGTTGAGTACATTAGAATCTTGATCTTAGATTTATCAAATCTAAATCTTCACCTTTGATTTATTACATCAGAACCATGATTTAAATTTTTGTACATCAAACTCTACCTTGATGAACCTATACCTTTTACTTTAATTCACTATATCTTTTTTTGCTGTTAGTTTTCTTTCTGGTAGGATAAATGTTTTTCCTTTTCCTTTGCAATGTGGATGCTGTGAGCATGTTTTCAGTCACACAGTCAGTCTCCTTCTCAGCACCCACGCGCGAGAGAAAGGGGCCTGCTATTTCACAGGGCCGTACACCAGATACGCATCCGACAAGAGAGAAACGGAGCATTTCCTCCACACACAAAAGAGCGGAATATACAGCAGTTTAAAGGAGGGGAAAAAAAGAGGCAGTAAGCAGAGTTGGATGTGCCCAAATGTTTACGAGTAATTTGCAGTGTAAGTGATTGAAATGACTGGGGCAGGCCTTCTGGAATGGAACAAGTGAGCAGTTAATTAGTGGCCATTCGGGTCCTGCATATTAAGCAGGAGAGAGAGCGAGAGCGGAGCCAGCTCCCTGCCTCGGGCACCAGACATCAGAGGAAGAGCCGGACTGCAGCGTGGAGCTGCTGGAGGTCACTCAAGCATGGTATTAAAAAGCATTTAATCTGTGTACCGAAGCCACTGACTCATTCCTGGAGCCCTCTGTGTTGGGGGGGGCCGGGGGGTCTTGGGGGTGGGAGTGGGGGTGGGGTTGGTGGCGGGGGGTATGTCACTCTGACAGAAATGGAGTTGTGTTATAGGACGTGGCGGAGGAGGGGGTGAGAGTATTGGAGTGCTGTATTGCAGAAAGGAAAACCTAAAGAGCATTTGTGTTTGAGTTGTGTGCGTGTGTGCGTGTGCGTGTGTGTGCGTGTGTGTGTGTGTGTGTGTGTGTGTGTGTGTGTGTGTGTGTGTGGGGGAGGGGGTAGGTTTTGTAAAAGGTTTCCCGTGTAGCAGCATCAGTGGGTGCGAGGCACAAGATTTTGCTGTCCTGTTTGTTTTTCTGGTCATTTGGTCAGTAAAGGGGCAGACTGTGGCATCCAGACCCTACCACTGGCATGAGGAGAGGACTTTAAATTTTTTTTCCAACTTACAGAGTAAGAAAAACATTCATGATTTTGAAAAGAAAAAAAAAAAAATATTCCAATGGACTTGAAAAATTCCTCCATGGAATGTCTTGAAACAAGGCAGATAATATTAACACTGATTGTGGTTGTACAATGTTAGATGGGAAAATTAATCTTAAAATCACAAAAAAACGAAAGAGTTTGTGTCAGACGTTAATCTTATATATGTGTATTTTTGCAGCATGCTGGCCTTTTTGAGGGAAGGTTGAGGAGTGTCTGACAGTGTTACCGAAACATAATGAATGAGTCCTTCCCTAAGGCCCCCCACCCTCTGCCCTGGGGCCGCCTCCCCTCTGCCCTGCGGCCGCCCCCCTCAGCTTGAGCCCATACCAAACTGCCTCAAAGCCATGTTGGTCATTATTAACTCAAACCCTAAGCTGGCCAGAGGAGGATGGCCTCCCTCTCTCTCGTATCCAGCTTCTTCCTTTCCACCGAGGGAGTTCTTTCTCTTGCCAGTGTAGTCCTGTGTTGTGGTTTTTCAGGATTTCCAGCCTGAAGTTTTGTGCTTTTGCTACAAAGTGTGTTGTTAAATGCATTTCACAAAATATTTGTCACATTAGACAATTTGCTTAGATGTGATAAAATTGCTCCGCAGCGCAACATGCCCTGCCCTTGCCTTGTCATCCCTGGCACCCCCTGGAGGTGAATGTTTGTAATGGCAAACAGCGTTCCAGGAACGTGAAGAGCGCCTATGGCATGTGTGTGTGTGTGTGTGTGTGTGTGTGTGTGTGTGTGTGTGTGTGTGTGTATGTTCACATGCATGTGTGTGTATGTGTGTGTGTGTGTCATAGAGAGGCTATGGCTATGCTTGGGTGTGTGAGTGTGTAGGTGAGCGTGCATGTTTGTGCATATCCAGGTACGTGTGTGTGTGTGTGTGTGTGTGTGTGTGTGTGTGTGTGTGTGTCATTGAGAGCCCATGGCTGCTGGAGTGAGTGTGAGAGTGTGAGTGTGTGTGCGCACATGTGCGTGCTGAGAGAGCTTGAGCGTGTGTGTTAAAGGGAACACATACTGAGGCTGTGTAGTGTCTGTTTTAGGGGGAGGGAGTGTAGCGGTATGTGTGCATGGTCATTTGAGAGAGCCTATCTGTACAATCAGTTTGCCTGGCACAGCGAAAGGTAGTGGAGCCTAAATCTCCCCCCAAAGCTATGTTCTGCCACACATCTCAATAAGCTACACATGCAAAGCATGGCATTTTTGTTTTTGCTCAGTGTAACAGAACTCTGCACTGGGGCAAAGCGTGGCATTTTTTTTTAGGCCGTGCAGCGGCCCGCTGCAGCTGATCAGAGCATGTGTAGCGGCTCGGCACACGCTCCCGCAACACGCGCCGGTCTCTGAGTCTCTTCCTCCCCTTCGCACCGTAGTGCGGCACGGAGCAGAGGAGAGTGCAGCGCAGCAGCGGGGCCCCCAGCCCGGCTCCCGTGCGCGAGCAGGGGGTCAGGGCCCTCACAAAGGCCCGTTTGTTCGGCGGCCCGCTGGGCTCCCAAGGCCGGCCGGGGCCCTGGAGGAGCAGCCAGCACAAAGCTGGTTCAGTCTCCCCCGCCCCTGTAACATTCACCCCCCCCCCCACCCGCTCTGCGCCACCCCCCCCTTCTGGGGGAGCCTTCAACAGGGATGCGTTTCACTTCAAGGAGGGAGGTGGGGGGTGTTGGGGGGAAGGGGGGTATGGGGGAAGCAAAATAAAAGTTGTTTTTAGCTCAGCGCCCTGTGGATCCCTGGAGCTTCTATAGGGAGTGGATGGAACTGGGATTCGTTCAGTTCAAATAACATTTTTGTAGCTTCTCTCAAGGTGTTAAGCCTTTTCTTCTCTGCGAGCTGGAGGAACCTTCTTTTCCCCCTCCTAACTCTTACATTTCTCTTCCTTTATTTCTATTTTTTTTTTATTCTGAAGAGTTTGTCTAATTTAGATTTTTTTTTTTCCTGTCCAACCAGAGATGATAGCTCCAGATGTCAGAAATGCTGCATCTCTTTCAATGTGAAAGTCGAAATCTGAAAAAGTAGCATTCCGTGACTTCTTTTGCAATGTCAGCTCTGACAAATCCCAGCGCTTGAAGGGTTCTCTGTGACATGAGGACTGCATGAGCACAACAGCGGTTCTGCTTGTGCACTGTGTGATATCTTTATTTCACTCAGACTTACGATTTACAGTCATCACCTATACCGTATAATTAGACTTGCCAGTGTGCTGTTTATTTGAGCTTCTACAGTCTGAAGAGAAGACATTTTCATTTATGCTTTTTGTTGAACATATTTTCACAATGACACACCATGCAACAAGGTCCAACCATCTGTAAAAAAAAAAAAATAAAAAAAGAAGCGACATCCAAGGTAATCATGACCTTGTAGCAAAAATGTTTTATTTTCTGATGTTTTAATGAAAAATTGTAATGATGCCTTCATTCGATTAAAAAAAAAAAAATCAGGCAAGCTGGAGAGCAGCAGTGTATTGACTTGTTTTTATGCAGTAAACGCAATCAATGTAATGACATGTCTGCTCGCACCGCTTAATTGGATTGTAACCTTGGAGCCCGCGGTACTCTCCTTACTCTGGAGTTTTCCCGGCCGCTCGTTAGCAGGGAGAGACCGGCTGCGTCCCTTCTGCGCCTGTAACGCTGAGGCCTCTTGGGACAAACCTCTAAATCAGGGCACCCTAAAACCAAATGTCTGCAAACCTGAGAAGTGAGATTCCTAAACTAAGTGTCAGTAACCTGAGCCCCCCAGGAATTCAAAGGCACCCTGACATTGAGTGTCCAGCAAACAGAGTGATGTTAGTATAATGGGCATCCAAAACCAAACGTCCAACTAACTCCAGAATCGGAGGACCACATTTAAAAAAAAAAAACTGAGTGACCTCCCCCCCAAAACTGTCCCACCTCCCCCAAGCTCCCCCAGCAACCCCCAAAAGTACCAACCGACCCCCTAACTGCACCGAGTGACCCCCAAACACACAGAGCCCCCGCAGCCCCATTGCCAGCCTGGTGCCCACGTAGAGTCAGGGTTTGGCCCGGCTTACAAAGCCACTCTTCTGCCCCGGCCTGGGCACTCTATCCACATCACACAGATCCTCCCTCAGGTCTGACAGCCCCGGTGTGGGTCAGCCAGCTCCACTCCGGCCCTTTGCAGCACTGTGGTCCAGCTCAGACCTCTCTGTCCCCCCCTCCCCCCTGCTTATTCTTCTCTTTTTAGATGCATTGTTATTGTGGTACACAACAGCACAAACTCAGTGGCATGCACGCTTCATTGCCTTCCAACACTAAATAAGCACTGACAAGTTTCAAGCTTAATTTTACAACAGCCAGAGCAATGAGGATACACGTGTTTGTGTATTTGTGTGTGTGCGTGTGTGTGTGTGTGTGTGTGTGTGCGCGTGCGTGCGTGTGTGTGTGTGAGAGAGTGCACATATGCAAACACATACTCATGAAATATTTTTCTTGATCTCAGTCTGTGAGGGTTTTCAGTTCGGAGTTCACTTGAAGTTTTAGCTATCGTCTTGGAATCAGTAAGGGATTAAAATCTAATCCTGGCAAAGCCTGTTTGTGATTAAGGAAATAGGAAGAAGAGTTTTTTCTTTATTTTTTTTTTGTAAGATGGGTGCTGCGAGAGGCCAGGGTTTTTACTGTCCTTGCTCTCTGGGCCATCGCTGTGGAGGCGTTAAAAACATGGGGAGGTAACGATGGCATCCCATTGCCCGTAAACGGGGCACTCTGTTCCGCTCGGGGGCACCCTGGGTCCCCCCACCCATCGCCACTCTGCCCCGCATTGCATCGCGCCGTGCCGCGTTAGCGTTAGCCATCAGGAGGCCCTGGTTCTGTCACGGCTGTCACCTCCCCTTAAGTGCATCCACCAACGCGAGCGGCAGATTAATATTACATAGCCTACGGAACAGCCGCCGCCCATCCTTATCAGCCGGAGAGAGAGTGCCGCTCAGCCCAGCGCTGCTGCGCTAACCAAATAAAACAAGCTACAAAAAAATAAATAAAAAAACCCACACTGCCCCGGAGAGTCACAGAAACTGTCATTTTCATTTACGTTTCTCAAATTTATTTTATTATTTTTGTGTGTTCTTGTTGTTGTAATGTACCTGCGAGTGAGGGCTTTGAGAGACAGACAAATCATCTCTTTAATTTGGTCTGGTGAGTACGTGGGAAACCGGGCACTCGGCCCAGCGGCCCTGTCTCAGATTTACATGTCTCTTCCCTTTTTTTTTTTTTTTTTTGGAAGTTTTGCCAGCTCTCCTGCAGGAATTTGCTCCCTCTCTCTCTCTCACTCTCCAACTCCAACCCACCAGCCCTTAAAAAATGCAACAAACAAGCAAACAAATAAAAAAAGAAAGACATGTAACAAAATGACTTTCACACTTCAACTGGGAGCACCTTTTAGCTACTGAGAGCTATCATGAATTAAATATCACTTTTGGAGATTGGGGTTGGGAGCAGGGGGGTTTATCGGGTTTGTGATTTCTGGTCCAGTCCGCAGATTGCCGTGGTGACCAGAGGAGACCCATCACTCCTCTGCTTCTTGAAGGCAAGCACTCATGCACACTGCATGGGGGACAAGCAGACTCTGATGTGTTTGGACACTAAGAGTGCAGCCCTCTCACAGCCGAGAGAGGGGGGGAAGGCGAGAGAGAGGAAGGGCCAGTGAGGCACCTGTAACCTGAGCCGTGTTAGAGGGTGGGGGTGGTGGGGTGTTCCAGCGTATGCGACCTTATGACCCCCTTGTCCTTTGTGCTGCTCTCTCCTGTCTGCAGGTGGAGATTAAGATGAAGAAGACGGAGGCCATTCGGTGGGAGAAACTGGAAGGGGAAGGAGCTCTGCCCAGCGTCAAGCATTTCACTCCAAGTCAGTCCCAAAACAAAAAACACACACACAGCTCTTTACGTCCTCTTTATTCTTCTCCCCTGAGCTTGTTTCTCAAATGCAGTTGCTGACACAAGGGCCTTAGTGGTCTGAAAATGACCTGCCGCAGATGGCTTTGTTTTGATTTAAAACATCTTTTATTCTCAAGGCCGTGGTGAGCCCAGTATTTTAAGACCAGATTTCAGGATGAAATGAAAGAATTCAGAGTTTCTGCTAACCTGTTTCAAAAAAATCAGGGAGTATTATCAAATTCTTTTGAAAATTGCATTCATTTTTAATCCATTTGTGTTTAAATTGCAAAATGTTCTAGTAAGTCTGCACATGAGAAAAGTGGAAGACAGAAATGGAAAAGCGGCAGTGAGGAGGGAAGGGAAAGGGGTTTCGGGATCAAATCCCAGCTGGGGCACAGCTGTTTTGCTCTTGAGCCAGGTACTTAACCTGACCTGATTCATAGTGCAGCTTCAAATCCCCAGCTATACAAAGGTGATTGTGTATAAATAAATGTAGGTATATTAGTGGCTTAATTCTGAAAAGTAAAAAACAAAATGTAATGGTTTGTTTGCTCACATTTCATTACATTGCAGTTGCAACAGTAAAACCTGCAAGTAACCTCTACTGCTGCATTAAGCCACCTTAGCCATGAGGGCAGGCTAACTAATTTACTCCCTTTCTCACCCTCACTGTTATAATAAAAGCTTTAAATGCTCAAAGTTCAGGATTAAAATTTTGTAATAGATTTTTTTAAAAAGAGGTGTTATGCAATACTGTTTGCACTCTTTAGTTAGTGTACACACACATACTTTTAGTGTCACTTACTATAAAGAGGGCCTGATGTTTTTAATTAATATTTTGTTTCAACTCCCTGCTGTGCAGACCAGTACCCTTCGTCCTCCCACTACACGCGGAACTGGGACAAGGTTGTGGGCGACATAAAGGAGGAGGAGAAGAACGAGAAGCTGGAGGGAGACGCGGCCCTAAACAAGCTTTTCCAACAGATCTACTCAGACGGCTCGGACGAAGTCAAGCGCGCCATGAACAAGTCCTTTGTAAGTTGGGGGGGGGGGTACCTGGGGTGCGGGCCCTGCGGTTAGCTTCTCCAGCTTCCTCACAGTCACAGATGTTGACTTTCAGCCAGCCTGCTCCAAAAAGAGCCTCTTTTTTTTTTAACCTTTCCCTGTCTGAGAAAGAGTTTTTAAATGGCCTTTATGGCGATTCTCCCCCTGCCTGAGCCTGTTTCAGCGGTGCCGGTTTCACTGGAAATGCAGTTCTCCATCGCAGCGACTGCGCAGCTCAGCTGCTGCTCTGCAGAGTGAGGAGGAGTGGTGGAGACTGGGTGCCCACTCTTTCAAAGCCTGAAGTTCATGAGGGTTGTGCTAGCAGCAGCCTCACATAGATGGCTGCACTCACGCATTCCAGATTACCACAAAAAGGATATGAAATGCGGAATAAGAAATGAGAAACAAAAAGGAATATAGATGATCTTAAGTGAAAATAAGAAGAAGTAAAAAAAAAAAAAAAAAGACAAAAGTGAGTAAAAAGGTAATGCCCCACTCTCTGGGCCAGAGAGATGGCTGGAAACATGAAACTTTGGCTGCCATCCTAGAGGCCAGGTGGCTCTGTTTGAGCTGAATAGCGCCCTCCACTGGCCAGCAGCACTATGGGGGGGTTTGTTTGTTTGGTAAAATAAACCTATTCTGATCCAAACCATTCTGAAAACACAGTTTATTAGTTGGGTGGTGTGCAGCGAAACCAGTCCGTTGAAAGAGAAAGCCCCGCTCTATGCCACATCATAAAATAAGCAACCCCTATTCTTGCACGTCCAGAGGGTCACCTAAAAACCACACCAACTGTGAAGGGCTGTAGAAACTCATGGACAGAAAGTTGCGGGTATGACTCTGTCCACAAGTGAAACACCTACCTACACCGCTTCATGGATAGTAGGTGGGTGGTTTGTAGATGTTTGGCGGTTTGTTGGCAGACAGTTCGTGGTACATTGGCAGACAGTTGGCAGCTGGTTGGCTTTGGGTTGTCTTTTGGATGGCAGACAGTAGGTGGGTGGTTGTCAAGTTAGTTGGCATTAGGTAGGCATTAAATTGGTGGTTGGTAGGCAGTTAGTTGGCAGTTGGTTGGCAGCTGGTTGATATTTAGTTGGTAGCTGGCTGGCAGTTAGTTGGCAGTCGGTTGGCATTAGGTTGGTGGTTGGTTGGCAGCTGGGTGACGTCAGCCCGTTTCCCCTTCCCTTGCAGATGGAGTCTGGAGGGACGGTGCTGAGCACAAACTGGCAGGACGTGGGGAAGAGGACAGTGGATGTGAGCCCCCCAGACGATGCGGAGTGGAAGAAGTTCTGAAAGCCTTGGAGGGGGGAGATCAGAGCGCCAGACCCTTACCCTCTGCCTTCCTGCGATCCCTCTCCAACCCACTCCACCGCCGGGATGCTTCAGAGCCGTCCGGGTGCACTCATCACACCTCCCTTACCTACCCCCAACGCCCGATTACGGGCACGAAGAGACTGGGCGGCATCTAAATGAATTTGTACATTTAAACAGATCTATAATCATTAGGAAAGTTAACCTCGATTTCGCACAACACTTTTTTTGTAAACCCCCCACAAAATAACTTTAAAAAAAAAAGTTGTGTATTTTCTCCTTTTACTTTCTTTTGTGTTCATCATTCAGGAAAAACATGTTAATGGGGCATTTCCAGTCATCTGTGTTGTGTGCGAAGAGTTAGTCTTTCTTAAAAATCTATAAAAGGAAAAAAAAAACTAACAAAAAAATGTAAATAAAATTTCCTTGGCCTGAAATGTCTCGGGTTAGTTTTGAATTTACCTTTGCTTTATTCCTCTCTGGAGATAGACACACACGCTTGAGTCCACC
This sequence comes from Albula goreensis, assembly GCA_022829145.1. NCBI lineage: Eukaryota > Metazoa > Chordata > Actinopteri > Albuliformes > Albulidae > Albula > Albula goreensis. The sequence continues at coordinate 7,684,583 of CM040745.1, read as the reverse complement.
TCAGTGAAGATGTCAAAACATACAGTAATTACCCCGTCTTCCCAAGTACACTGCTGTCTTCAAAGCAAATTTTAGCTGCAGTTTTTGTGAAGAGAAATACATTTTTTTTCATATATATATAATATCCATATTTGCCACAAACAGATCAAGTTCTGTGACAATCGTAAATGTTTAATTCATGCTGCACATTCATTTCTCCCGCATTGATTACACAGAGGTTTGTGGCCCTGGTTAAAATGCCAAATTTTTTCACTCTCCCTCTCAACGCCTCCTTTTTATCGCAGTACAAAAAAGAAGAGTAGAGGTATTAACATTGCGGTCAGCTGACATTCTCTCAAGACCAGTCAATAACTCCATAAATCACATTTATTAACCATTTCATGAGCTTGTACATGCCTTTGGCATACCTCAATTTATTGCTATATGTTCTTCTTACAGTGCATTAAGCGTTGGTACATAAATACAAAAGTGAAACTGTAGTTTACAGATAAAATTATTCATGCACGATTTGTTATAAACATAACAAATGCTATATATAAATGTATGTTCAGGGTTTTCTCCTGGATCACCTTTTTAAAAATGCTGTCAGGTTTTTTTAAGTATTAATATATGAACAGGGACAATCAATCATCTCGTTGGGGTTTATTAGTATATCAAAAGCTACATATGAGATTTTTAATTTTTTTTTTTTTTTACAGTTTTCAATGAGGAGCTCTTGGCGCGAAGAAAGCGGCTACCTACCTATATTTTTACGAGCACCAAGTAACAACATTAGCTTATTTAACTCTTAACGTATCTGTTTTGTACAACAAAAAAATAAAAATAAAAGAACAAAGCGCTGTAAGTCCATCAAAGGGTGGGGGAAAGATGGTAATAAGATTTGGTACAAATATAGCTAGTGTCTTTGTGTTTATTTACACCCAGAAAGAATGATACCCAAAACAAAAAGAGAGGGAAAAAACCAAGCTGAGATTCGAGATTTGTAATGTTTGAATGGGTTGTTGATGGAACATAAGGAGAGGGGGATTAAGAGGGGGTGGGGGGTGTTCTTTGGGGTTGGCTGTGTTTGGTCAGTCGCCAGGATGTTGGCGGGAGGGGGAGGGGGCCATAGGAGCAATGGCAAATTTTGTCTGCGTAAGACAGGTGTGGCTGCCGGTTTTGATTCTGTTTGTGCTGAAATGCACCTGACTAATTTAATTAGCCTAACCTCTGGTTGTTACGTGATCGAAGGTAGTGATGCTTAAGCTGAGGTTTCATGAACCCCAAGGTGGAGCTACACTCAGCTGTCAAACATTGACTTATTTGAACCAATCAAAATCGATCACTGGTCTCAGTTGTTAAGTCTCGTATACTATAACGGTGGCTCCTCCCAGTTTTTGGTCTGCAAAAACCTCACTCCCCCATTGCTAGTATCAGGTGTGCTTCTGCTGAGGTGGAATAAAAACCTGCGACCCGTCCATCTGAGAGAGGGCCTAGGTCACTAGGAGAGAGAACGAAAGAGGGAGGGAGGGAGGGAAAGTGGAGAGGAGGGGGGTTTAGAGGATCCCTAAAATGCGGCCCACCCACCAGCGGCAGGGCATGATAACCCTGCAGGCCACGCGGCAGCCCTGGTAGTGGTAGGGCCAGGGGTAGTATCCGCCCAGCGGCTCGCATATCCGCTGGCAGTGGGTGTGGCTCCGGGTGCACTCCGTGCAGCAGATCCCCTGGTGGTCCAGCATGGGGTCAAAGGTCATCTGGCCCTCTTCTCCTTCCAGGCGCTGTGGGGATTTGGAGGTTAAAAAGAGTAAAGGAGAAAGAGTAAAGTATTGATCAGTGAGGAATAGATTTTTTTTTCTTTCTTTTTTACCCTGCTCTACTTCCTTAGGTTTTCCCCCTAAGGATTGACTGCTATGTGCAAAAGACTGTGCTCTCTATCACTTTTAATGCTTGATGCTTTATTCTGGGATTCTGAAGGTTTTTTTCGGGAGTAAGGGGGGGGATTGTCTTGATTTTTAATTTTATATATTTCAGAGCTGGGATTTAAAGCCTGTGCAATTTAGTGTGTGTTTTTTCAGAGCCGGAATTCGAGGTCGGTTTTGTGTTTCCTGTACTGTATATATTTCAGAAAAGGGGAATTCAAGGCCTCACGTTCCTCTAGGGTCTGTTTCTGTGTGAGGAACTTAAGGGTCTGTGTTTTCTTTAAGTGTATAAATTTCCAATGAGGAATTTAGCGTATGCGATCCTATAGTATGTGTGTGTTTCGCGAGCGGAATTTTAATGTCCGTGTTACTTTTTTCTCTTGGCGTGTATTTGATGAAGGGGGTTGGGTCCCACACTCCCCAAATCCGAACAGACTGTGAACCCCTGTGTGTCCCACACTGAGTCCTGCTTCAGCCCGTCCCAGGGTTGGGTGGGGAGGGGGGAAGCTCACCCCCAGCCCCCCCACCCAACTCCCTGAACAATGGCTGGCCAGCACAATGGAGCGCTAGTCTCCCCTTGCTGAAAAGGGGGAACCGTGGAAATAGACCAGGGGTGACAGCCATTGCTTCTTACCGGTGACCCTGGCAGCTGTGCCCTGTTCCCCACAGCTGCTCCGCTTCTGCTCCTGGGAGCCTCCCATTGGCTCATTCCAAAGGGGCTGGGTGTGGGGGGGTCGCGTTTGACATACATGGGCCTGGACATGCCCCATCAACTGAGCCTAGCGGGTCTAAGCACCACTGCATAGTTTCGCGGGCACTTCCTGTTTTTTGCTATCTTCAAAGAGTACGGAGGTAAAGTAATGCCAGTTTTGGTACACTGGTTGAATGTAAACCTTCTGCCTGTCTCCAAACCCAATCGTTTAAATTTGATTTCATTGCATAGACTGTTATACTTGAGTGATGTGCAAACAAAATCGCATACAAAAAGGTTTAGGTGATGAGCAGAAACTACATGGCTATTTGTGTCACAAATGACAGCAGTAGTTATTTCATTAAACAAGCATGTAGCGTCACCTAGCATATAAACTACTACCTAGTTTAGCACACTAAACTATGACCCTGAAAAGCTAGCATCTCCATTATGGCCTAGCACCATCCAACTTCCGACATGTACTTAGCTAATAACCCAGTGGTCAGTGACTACCTCTCACTCACAGTTTTGTGTAGGCAAGATTTAACTTTTTTACTCAGACCCAGAAGTTCTCTGGTGGTTCTTCTGTCAAAAAAGATTTCTATGCATATTTAAAGAGGTTTTGTAAGAGATTTAACCTCTTGAGCATAGATGACCTAACACATAACATTGAGGAGGTGGAAGAGCAAACTGAAACGCAGCACCATTTTGCCACTCAGGCTTCACTGGGCTCTGAAGGAGGACCTGGTCCTTCCTGTACACATGGAGCTCCCACACGATATTCAGCCCGTTTGCAGAAGGCAGCGCACTGGGCTGAGCTTGTGACACCATCGGCTGAAGAGTTTGGGACCCCTAACTTCCTCCCTGAGCAGGAAAAGGGACAGAACTGACCACAGAGAGTCTCTCGCTGCTTAGGCAAACTTTTTCACAGGCTTGGTAAGTTAAATTCACCATTCACAATCAATGGTGGTGGGTGGGCCAGGATTATACTGTGTGGAAAGAGGGGGAGGATGACACACAGTCAGTGGTCTGAACTCGGTAGATTAGCGGTGCTATTGTGGCAAGGCTCTGACTAGAACTGTGCCTGTATTCACACAGTGTGCTGATCCAGGATCAGCTTTCCCCCTGTCCATAACTCAAACTCATAATGAACCAAATGATGAAACTGATCTGAGAATCATCAGTCTCACTCTTTACGTTGTGGTCCTTGTATCTCTTGCACTCAGGTGTGTTTAGTTTACCTGGGGATGACTGCACATACAGTTTCAGATTGATCGCTGTTGGAAACTGTTCCATCATTTACCTGACCCTCCAGGTGCCCTAAGCCCTCAGGCATTAGGAGAGCAGGTAATACTGCTTACCAAAATCACCTGCATCAAACTACAGGCATCCTCACTTACTAATGTTAGCACATTATGTATAGCAATAAAACATGGATTACTAATGATAAAAATGATTTAATGATGAGTTATACGCTTTTTTCAGGACCTAAAGTGTTTCTCAAAAAAAGGATTAGGGTGTGGAATCATGTCTGGCCTTCTGCCAACCCAGATATGTGGTTTTGCCTGATTAAACATAACACTGAAATATTGATTTGCAGACTGTAAATATCTCATTCGGAGGCAGAGGACCTGCTTTTGGGTACGTCATAAGCACACCCATCAAAAGCCTCTTCCCCCTTTACCTCAGCTGATACCAGAAAACGATGTTCAGCCGTAAACCCAAATACCTTTGAGCCCCACAGTAAGGATCTGAAAACCTCTATTTCCCAATTGATTAGAAAACATCATATCCCCTTGTCTTTATTAGTCCTGTTTTATTTTATGCCATATACTTAGCTTTTACCCTATCCTGGCCTTAACCTTTCCTGTGCTGCATTTGGTGATATTTAGGCCTTCTGTGTTGCTGCCTCTACTTCCCTGCTGGACTAAAAATATTATGAACCTAATATGATGTTTCTATTTAGTTCCTGGCGGCTTTATTTCCTCATATAAAAACATGTGACATGTTCTCAGGGTGAATTGTGAGAGTAAACCAAGTGACTGAATTCAGCAAGCTTGCGTACCTCATTTTGAAATATGCTCTGTGGTTTTTAATCATTGTCCCTAATATTTTATCTAAAAGGGGCAATTGGCATTAGCAAAATGGTGTAATCCATGTTATATCTCAGAGTAAATTTATAGTTGCAGTGCACACATAAACCTTGGGAAGCAAGAGCATTTCTGCAGCGTTAGGGATGTTTTCTGGAGGAATTCTGCTTAGGCTTGCTTTGATTCAGAAATATATATATATAAAAAAAAATAAATCTCGGAATGCAAATTGATTTAGCAAAACATCAACCGACTTGACAAAAAAATTTTCATCTGTCCATCCAAAAAAATCCATCCATTGCAAATTAAAATGTAGCAAAAGCATCCATTCTGACAGGCGTTAAAACAACTGGACAAAATATGGCCTGCAGGGGTATGGGCCCGCGTTAGTTGATTGATAGGATCCTTCATTTACCCTCAAAGGGAATCCGTCTTGCACATGCAAGCAGGAATATGTACTTGAATTACGCCTTTTAAAATGCTGCAAATGTTCCAACCTCCTGATGAGCACACAGTAGTTAGACTTAAAGATTCACACATGAATTAATGGATGTGTTTTTTTTTTTTTTTTTTTAAAGTGAACATACGAATGTCATTTTGATTTTTATAAAAAAAAATTGCTCCATTTGGCTGTGGTATATCTATATATATGAAGTATTGGGCTGCATATCCAGTTGCAAACAAAAAATCAGAAGTGTACTGTAATTTAAATGAATTCTTGTTTTTGCTTATTGAATCTGAAAGTTATAAACTAAAATCTGGTAAAACAACAATTGTAATGTTCTGAGTTTCATGCAGAGGAGAGTCTCCTGCTGACTGGCAGCATGCAAAATACCTGCTGCTAATGACCAATGAGCTTCTGTGACAATTCATAAGACACTTTTATAGATTTTAAAGAGAGGTTCAAGGCTCACTTACTTTCTGGCATTCAGGAAAAACTCATAAAATGGAAGCCCAGAGTTCATTGAACTAGTTGGAAAAGTAACATCTCCTAATTTGCGCAGTACCTTTTTTTAGACAAGATAGCTACATCATATCTGTAATGTGTGCAAGAATGTACTTCACTGCATAAGGAAAATCCTTTCAGGAGGAAATTTGGCAATTTACAGCCAGGATACTCACAGTTAAACTGACAATGGCAATTTTCATATTAGGATTATAAGCAACATTTTCTACTTCAGGATGTGAGATGTAGCTAAAAAATGTCAGATGAATCCAGAGTGAAATGAATCCCCACCAAGGGATTAGGTCTGGGGCAGTGCTCACCTGATAGGGGTTTTCTGGGTTGTATGGCTGCTCCTCTTCCACAGTGGCTTTCTTGGTAGTGGCTTCTGGCTCTGGCTCTGGTGTGGTGGTGGTTGGAATTGCCACCTCGGTGGCCTCGATCTCCTCACGGACCACTTCTGCTGGGGTCATCGCCTCGGTAGCTGCGTCTGCAGAGGTCATCTCCACGGTAGCTGCATCCCCGGAGGTCATCTCTACGGTGACCACGTCTCCAGATGTCATCTCTGCGGTAACCAAGTCCACGGACGACATCTCCATGGAGACCAAGTCTGCGGATGTCATCTCTACAGTGACCGGTTCACCTGAGGGTATGCCCGCGGTAACCAAATCAGCTGAGGCTATCTCCGCAGTAACCAAGTCACCCGAGGGTATCCCTGCGGTGACCAAGTCTGCTGAGGCCATCTCTGCGGTAACCAGGTCTGCAGATGCCATTTCCGTGGCAGCTGTTGGGTCAAAGGTCACATCAGCTGTGGCCAGTTCGGCAGTGACCGTGTCTGCAAGGGTCATCTCCATGGTGGTCAGGTCTGCAGCAGTGACATCATCAAGGACAACTTTAGTGACTGCCTCGCCGGTTGGGCTGAGCGTGCCTGTCTCCACGGTTGCCTCCACCCCAGTTGTCTCCTCAGTTACTGTCTCCTTGGTGACCTGTGGTTCCTCAGTGGGGGCTATTGCTATGGGGGGCATTGCCTCGGTGATTGCCTGGCGCTTGGACCGCTGGATGTCCCTCCTCCTTCGGCGTCCACCTGCACATACATAAACGTCATTGGTGAGTAAAATAGAACACTTAGTTTGAAAGAATTCAACAAACTATGGCACAAACCATAGCTTTCCTGAATACTTCTCACATCCTTCACACTATATTCTTAATATTAAAAGTTTGTTCACAGATTCTGTGTTCCTAACACTTAGAGACCTAACGCCCAACTACTCAAGTACACACATTCCAATTTGCCACATCTTCTGGCTATGAATCGAGGGGCGTAACCAAGTACACCGTAGTGGCAACGGATGTCCTGTACCACACAAATACCAGAAACTGCTCAAGTTGAGATGTAGAAGACTGCAGAAACATAAGACCCAAGTTTCAGGTAAGGAAAAGTAATATCTGGTGTGGGCAGAGGCCGAACAGCATCCACAGTGGACACCTGGGCTGGGGTCGATTCTCTCCCACTTGAGTCAATGAATTCAGGACGTGAATTATAATACAATCAATGTCATTGATAAATCCTCACAGAACACTATGGGCAGTTATCAGTTCTTTAGCCAAATTTCAGCTCATCCCCTACAAGAAAGTGGAATTATTCGCCAGCCCTGCTGAGTATAAAAGACAATATGACAATGAGTATCGACCATTCAGCCGTTTAAGCTTGAAGTTACCAACAATATACAGAGTGTCCAGTGCTGGATGATTTACATAGGCTAACTCTCCATTATCTCAAGATACAGGTCTTAATGCTCTTGTACTTAGGAAGTTAATGGTCAGTTTGACATCATCACTTAGATAGGCTTAGTCCTGTTGTGGAACGTGAGCAACAGCATGGATTTTTAATTCTACCTCAGCCTATTGGAAGTTATCTTTGGGGAGGGGGGGAGCCAGGAAGTGTCTAGTTAGTGGGAGTTATCTTTGATGTAGGTGTGGCGTGTGGAAAGTTACCTTTGGGATAGGTGGGACGGAGCCAGAAGATGGGCAGGTCCCCACAGAGGTCCAGGATTTTGGTGCTCAGGAAGCTGCTGTCCTTCAGGGGTTGGTCTGCAGCCACCCAGATCAGAGACTCCTCATCAAACTTCACTGGCATGATCTCATCTCCCTGATGAGGACAGACACTTCAGAGATAGTGCAGATACATGTTCATGGTGCAGCTCAGAGTCCTGTGACTGGGGGTGTTCTAGAGTCCCAGCTGCTCCATTAGCGGAACACAGTGGAATTCTGCTGCTGCTGGATCATGTGCCTTCACCCTGTTCACCACCTGAAGGCTCCATGTATGTCTTTTTTTAATGGGTAAACCCTAGCTCCAGTTAGCACTCACTGTGTCACTCTGGGCTCCTCATATAAGCAATTCATAAAAACAATGTAATTTAAATACTAATTCCTGTTAATGAAGCATACCTAGAAAAATAAACACTGCTTAACAAACACTGTCACAAATTATAAATTGCATCTCGGTAAACAGTTAAACATGTCAGACTTAATATTCAGATTCACATTTTCACAGCACATAAAGCTTAAACTGCTGAAAGCTGCTTTTTTTCTGAAAAGAGAAAAAAAAACAGTTATCTGCATGGACCAGCTAGCTTCGAGGGGAAAAAAAGGGAAAAAAATATTCTGACTACAGGAATTGACATGCAAAAAAAAAAAAACATTAAAAAAAAAGAGAAAAAAAAAACTGTGGAAAGTAAATTATTCAAAAAGAGCGATGCTAAAAGAAATTTGCTTAGGAATGACCTACAGTTATGAGTACAAGAAAATGGCATTTTAAAAAGTGTAATGCAAAATGAATGGCGCAGCTGTTGGGTAGGGAGGTGATGCCAGGGTACTTTGGGAGCGTTTTTTTGGCAGCGGCCTCAGCAGGAGCAGAGCCTCTTTGTGAGGATGTCCGGACATGGCGATCACAGCTGCCGCTGGGCCCGGCGCCTCAGGCGACCGTGTCCTGAGTGCGACAGCTCAACTCCCCCCTGCTGCACCCCCCAAACCAGGGGAAGGAGCAGGGTTTTCTGAATAGTGCAGGGGTTCACCGTACGTCTCTTCAAAGAACTTCAGGTGGTAATTGAATCAACATTCCAAACCGAACCAAAGGGTGATTCTCAGTAGTCTATATTTTTTTAAACAAACACATGAGCTGCACTGATTATCTTTGAAAGTGCTTCAAAATGCCATGGAGTGTAAGCCATGGCATGGCATGGATTTTACATTTTAACATTTTTTGTATTTTAGTGGGAGGTTCGGGAGTTCATGGCCATCCAGTTACCCCCTTAAACACTCCCCCCGCACCCCACCACCCACCCCTCTCCCCTCTCCCCTCAGTGCCTGGATATGTGGCATTTAGCACTTTTATTTCATAAAGTTTTGAATAAAACTCAATCATATATGTAGTCTGTAGCTTTGTTTAACAATATATTGTAGGACATATGCAAGCTCTAAAATACAGTTATACAGTATTTTTTTAATTTTTTTATTTTGCTACATTCTGAGTAAACCACGATCATATATCTGATCTATATTATTGACTAATTTTGTCATTGTATCCCATCATTGTACTAACATTTCAGACTTTGATCAATACAAAAAGCTTCCCAACACAGACAGAAATATTCAGGAATGACTGTGATACACTATCTGACTACTTCACTATGCTCTGAGTAAACCCTGATGTTAAATGTAGCCAGTAAACCTGTTTCAGTACGTTACTTTCCCATAGTACTTCCAGCAATATCGCCTGTGACAGCTGTACATTAGGATGCATTCACCACTGTTACCTGACCTGAAAGTTCGGCATAAATGTGTACATTCAAAGAGTGCAGGAAGAAGAGGAGGAGGAGAAAAAAAACACACACTGACCATTTCCTTGCAACCTACCAAATCGAACATCAATGACTCTTTGTTCAGCGTCTCCACGTCTGGAAGGTTAGCTTTGGCCTGTGTCTTAATGTAGCATTTTTCCCCTCCAGAGAACCGAATCCCAGTTATTCCCTGTAGCAAAACAAGTGCACATTACACACAGCCAGGTACTGTAAACAGTATCTACAGACACAATATTGCTTTTACACCTGGACAAAAAAAATTAAATAAAGAACTTTCACCTTTCAGGTACCACTTAAATTCCTACAAATTCAAGACTCTTTTAAAGAGAAACAGCTGTTTTCACTAATACTCAGAATAAAGTTCTTCTGTTACATGATAGTATGTTAAAGTTTGTTTTGCTGAAGATTCTCAATTATATTTTTATGCCTTTTCAAACTTCACCAGCATACAAATCGTTAAGGTATTTCAACTAAGCATTTGAATCAGATGTGCCATCTGCATACACTGCACTGCCACTTCTAATAATTGTTGTGTGCTTTAAAAGAGCTTCAGAGAAATGAAAGACTGTTCTATAATGCAGTGTATCAATGTCAAGCAGATCTGAAGTACTGGAGTCCTAACAGAGCCAAACTGTCAAACGGTACAAAGTGTCACACAGAACAACAAAAACAAAATTTCAAAATGTGGAAAAACCTTTGTTTTTTTTTTTCCTCCTCCAAAAATTATGAAATCTGCTATGAATAATTTATTTGAATTTAGGGGGTAAAATAAAAAAAAAGCGTTCAACTCACGATGTGAAAATCATGAACTTCCAAAGCCTCTTCACTGCCACTTCCTGTTCTGAACATCTCCATATTGTTTTCCGAATCGATTTCCATGGAGCCTTCCTCGACTTTCCCGTTGATGCTCATGCTGTAGTGGACGTTGTAAACCTGCTAAAAATCCAGTTGATGTCAGTGAAACAAGCCCATTCTACTCATGCACATGAACAACATGCATTAAATAAATGCTCTATTCCTCATAATATAGCCTGTAGCTTTGCTTACTCCACTAAACCACAAAGTAACACTCGATATTATGTCAAGAATACTCTGTGAACAGCTGGTCTGGAGAGATCCAGCAGTTAACTAACACATGGAGATCTTTAATGATCTTTAAAGTACTAGGGCTAATGTGAAACTTCAGGAAAGTCAGAATGCTGGTTCAGGATCTTCAATGCAATGAATGATGCAGCCGAGATCCTCGAAAAACTAGCTGCAACATGGCAGATATATGCCAATCCGGAAAGACAATAAGCTTGAACATTTTCTAAAGTTCTGTGGATTGCTTGTTAAACTGTCTGAATAACATTAGGAAGTGCACACTAAAGGATGAAATAGGTCACAGTTTCCAGTATTTAGCAATTGGCTGTGTGTGTTGATAAGATGACCTGGTAATAATTTTAATCGATTCCACATACATTTCATGACTAGTTTGTGTACAGGGTATGGGTTGGCAGCCATATTTTTTGGTTTTGTCTTTTGACTGAATCCTCTATGGCCATATTACAAAGGTCATGTTTCATGGTGTGAGCTGTGTGTTGAATGACTGTTGGTAAAAAAAGAAATGATATGGTTTCTGAAGAAGTCTGGCCCCTTTTCAAGCCTGTCCACCTCATATTGTATCGGCTCAGAGACGTTCAGAAAGGTAGTTTGTGTTAATGGTTGAGTTCTCATAGTAACAGCTGTGCTCACAAGGTCAAGGGTCAACTGCATGTCCTCTCAACCCTTAAAGTACAGAAGAAATGTGCTGGGGAATTTTAAGAAAACAAATGCAGAGAGTGCCTGTTATTTATGGTTGTGCAAGTGCAAGCTAGCTTAAAAACTAAGGAAGCATAGTGACTGAAGGGCAGAAAATGAGTATGCCATTGGTACTGCTTTGTGTGCACCATGCTGGCCTGTCCTTTTATAGGACTATTATCAGCCTGAATCAATGAGAACTCAGTTTCCTCCCACAGACTCAGGGGTGAGTGGCCGGACAGGTGACTTGTCTGATTCACGTCATGACTAGCCTTTTCCTTTTCATACTCTACCCATGAAACCCCCAGATGTGCAGTCTATTCGGTCAGACGAAGACACAATCAACAATCGCACAAACATGCAGGCACCCAGCCAGCCAGCAGAGGTCACTAGAGAGCAATGAGAATATTGAGTTTAATCGGTTTGCCCGTTATTTTTCCCACAGAATTTCTTTTTTCTTTGTTGTTTGGCCACAGTGGACCTCCAGCAATAGCTGGTAATAGTGTAGCTGGGACTGAAACTCCCAGCTGTAGGATGCACAGATGCATCACGAAAATGTGCCTCATGGCTCACCCAATGGCCTGGGTCCAATGTTATTGTGGGGGAGTTAGAGCTAGGCGTAATTCAAAGAGAGTAAAAATCTACTCCAGTTATTTCAGTTACTATTTAAGGTGCATGGAAAAAAAAATATATTTATATATATGTGTGTGTGTGTGTGTGTGTGTATGCATGCATGATAATTCTCAAGCACTGAGGCCCATATTAAACAAGTTTCTCAAAATAGTGATGTTGATCTAGGATCAGTTTTGCCTTTTTAGCTCATAATGAATAAGGTTAGCATATGGATACGGAAACCTGCTCCTGGTCCAGCAATCCGACTCTGATATGCTTTATAAATTAGGGCCCTGGTAGACAGCACCTTAAATTAAGCTATGGAGTTCAGAGCCTTTCACAAGGCCAAGAAAGTATTCAGTGTATTGTATTCAGCAAAACTAGCTGTAAGACTAGGGTTTTTACAGTTTCCCTCTCCATATTCAAATGTTTTTTTGTTTTTCGCAATTTTTTTTAGTAGGCCATTGCGTTGCAAAAAAACAAAAACAAAAAAACACGACACAATCCCTCATTTCACAACGTCACAACTAGACCCGCCCCCTGTTACTCGGCCGCGTTTGACCAGTCGAATAAGGCAAGAGGCAGGAGACTGGTCTCTGTCTAGGCTGAGAAGAAGGTATTATTGCTATGTTTATTTACTTTAAGAATTATTTATTTCCGAAGCATGGTCCTCTTCCCGCTAAGACTGACATGCTTAGCATGTGTTCATATTCACAATTTTATTAAACAGGGATTATTTACCGCAGGTAAAGTACCTCGCTCGAGGGAACAACAGCAGTTCCCCACCGGCAAATCAAATATGCAGACTTTCAATTACACTAGTTGCTTAAAAACCACAACTCGCACCAGAGGCGTCGGCTAGGGAATGGAACTGCACCGTGGAACATTGCAACTAAAAAGACCTGGAACTCTTCACAGCACACACACACACACACACACACACACACACACACACACACACACACACACACACACACACACACACACACACACACACACACACACACACACACAGCGGGTTATCTGGCTCAATCAGTCCACGCGCTCGCCTGTCTCTGCGCGCCTCGCACGTGGGAGAGGGTGTAACACACTGCCCCCGATGGCTCCCGCACGCTCCTGGTCTATTCTTGGAAGGCCCGTCCCACTTCACACAACAATGTAACATCCCGAAGTGGGACGGATTCAAGAGAGCGGACCCAGATAAAGGATCAAGCGCGAACCCCACACCTGAGCTCGTACTGCCACATAGCCAATACCAAAATCCTTTCACATGCTGATTGGTCAGAGCCAAGTAATTATATGCACACAACGGTGATCATAGAGCAGCATTAAAAGACAAATTTCACAAGATAAATGCGTAAATAATTATATGTTCAACACATTTGTAATGGGTTTTTCGACCTTACTGGTTTCCAATGCAATCGATAGAGACACTTAAAAGTTCAGTTTTGCATTGAGTGAATTCCTTGTCCAGTTTAAACAACATCAGTTTTTACTAGCTCAGAGAGCTATAGTCACGCAGCTCGTTCACACATGAATGCTTATTATAGAAAATGAATAGGCAGATCAACTTACAATTCATGCTCTGTCAATAATTGCTACCACATATTGTAGGGGACGGCATAAATCAATTCAAGACAGATAACACGTCAAAAATCCATATTTTTTCGTTTTTTAACTGGACTGGGGAGCAAAAAGTACTAAATGTCCAAACTGTCAAAACTTACTTCAGAAGGCATTGATTTGATATGCCAAGCCATACTGTATTGCAAAGTTCTGTGAAACAAAAATTCTTTCTGCTCGCGTGGCTTTGAATTAAAACGGGTTACGTGCACGTCTACACTGACGGACAATTTGATGAGGTTGCAAAAAAAGCACACCTCTCGATCCCAGGGCTACAGGTAGACCATCTGGATACAAACCTCCTACTTACTGAAATCAACGCGACGTTGCTAACCTGCGCCAGCATTGAAAGAAAAAAACAGTTGCAAACCAATGAACACAAACTAAATGGATAAAGAAAAAAAATGGCTTACATGCTTGTCGTTGACTTTCCAAAAGTAAAAAGCACCAATTGCTCCGAAAAGTAGTAGAGCTGCTCCGGCGATAAGAACCGCAGCTCCAATCTTCAGAAGACGGCCACTACTGGAGGGCTTCACAGTCTCTGCCGTGTATGCCTTCGGAAAGGAAAATGTAAAGCAGTAACACAAATTAACAAGGGAATAAATGAAAAAAGCTACATTGCCAGACTGCAAAGAGAAGAATCCTTTTAATTAGTTTTTTTTTTTTTTGCAATCAGACCTATTCGACATTGATCTTAATATATGGAAACACCCGGTGCTTTCATTTACGCAAACTGGGGAAAAACGTATATGACCCACATTTGCATGCATAGATAATTCTTTCCGAGTATTTTCTGGAACAGTTTAACTTTCACGAGCTCCTGTTGAGTTTTGCTGTTCTAGACTAAGATGAAACACCGGATTACAGCAGTTCAGACAGATTACCCGTGTAGTGTGTGTGTGTGCGCGCTCCACTGTGTTTTAGGATCAGGTATTTAGCGTGAGTGCATAGTTGCTGCTGCCTCGTGCTGTGGATTAAAGTGTAGAAGTTCCCCATACTCACAGGTGGCAGGCACTGCTCCATCTCCTCTGGTCCAGCCATAGCAATAGGGATTTTCTCCGAAGTCTCTGCCATGGCTGCCTATGGACTTCTGAGCACAAGTGTCCACCAGTTCATTTTCTGGACCTCCCCAAAAGTGAACGTGACGCGCTGGTCATGGAACGTGTTATATTACCTGCCCGACGGAACGTACTGCGGTTAAAAAAATGCAAGATTCCTTTGCAGAGTAGGTTGGTATTTGTGCTGTCATTCAAAATTTTATCCCCGCTTCCCCCCATTTTATGTCTTATTTGTGTCTCCAGAACAGTACATAAATTGTCACCGGTACTTAAATTAATTGGTATTGACTGCTAAGTTATGGGTTTTCATATCCTTAGCGAAAAAACATCCATGAACCGTTATGCATTCAGAGACAAAATGTGGCATCTCTGAGCCTAGCACCAAGTTTTATATACACAGCAATGTAATTACTGCGGTGTGAAATTTGGCAATATTTAATCAGTAATTGCTTGTCTAGTTTTTCTTCGGTGTCTGTAGTGACATATAACTATGTGCTGCTATACACATGCATCACATCACTTGAAATGTTTTACTCACCTCAACTTTAGACACACACTTCACTGTTTGTGGCCTTTTTTGGGCCTGAACAACTATTGCTAAATTTATTCTTAGCATTATAATTGGCATTATTTGTAGCAGCAGTAGTTGTTGTGCCATTATTATTTTCCCTAGCCATAGCAGTGTAAGTAGGTCTGTGCAGTGTTCAGGGTGTTCGGCATGCAGGAGCTGAGGTGTGTAGGAGATTGGAATGTTTATATATGAATAACTTTTTGGCATGAAACGCGGTGATTTCGCATGTAGGAGGGCGTGTGGTGGCGTGGCCATTCTGAAGGGGAGCAGAGTGTTCTAGGCCTCATGGTAATATCTCTGAACGTGCGCTGGTCCACTCCCACACTGAGTGGAGCTGCTGCAGTGAGGATTGGCAGCTCTACCCTGCTGATTTTAGCTGTCTTTTCTGCTGTTAGCCTCACAGGCTAGGCCTGTAAACATGAGGCTGGCTATCGCATATGTGGTAAACCTCCTGCCCAGGTCCAAGGATTATGCTCTGCTATTAGTGTTTAAGTGTATTAGTGTCAATTTCTGCTTTTGACCAATCACAAGTCTGAGTGGTGGGGGTGCAAAATGATATTGCCTCCATCAACCAAATCTACTCCCGAAACATTGCTGGTACCACAGTGCAGTGATCTTAAAATGGAAAAAGATGACAAATCTCTGAGATTGAGTGGAAACTTACTTTTTTTCTCCTTTTTGATGGGTCTGTAAAAGAGAAGGCCACCCATAACATTAATGATGCGATTTTATCTCCTCTACTACTACACACTGTTCCTCACATCACATTACACTGTAGCTAAAGAAATCCAGCTCACTTTAATTTACTCTGTATCCATTATTACGGTTGGAAATATTTATTGAAAGGAACACAGGTTATGTATCTGTACATAAAGGCAGGGTTCCTGGACCCGATTCAAAGATACCCCCAACCTGCTGATAAGATTGATTAACATCTTTCCTACATTTACAATAATAGGAACACAACAGTTTGTTCTGCATATTTGTGAAAAATAAAAGTAAAAAAGAGTGCTGAGTATTCTGCAGAAATTAAACTGGTTTCTTAAGTGTTAATTCATGTTTACAAAGTAATTGGTAGACTCAAGACTGACACAGGACTGTGAATGTGTTCATTCATTCACAGGTTTGTATTTCCTTGTGTTCTGGCTCTGAACCCTTGTGCATATTAGGAGGTGAACTGCTTTATTATACATTTACATTTAACAGGAATGCTTATCCGGTGTACCATTATTAATTTATACAGCTGAAAACTGAAGCGATTCAGTATAACAACCTTGCTCAAGGGTACAGTGGCGGTATCCCACCAGGGAATAGAACCTGAAGCAACACCTGAGTCACACGCCTGGTTTTCCAATAATTCCACTGCGCTGCAGCCCTCTGAAGTCTGAGTCCACATAGCTTCAGGTATCCTCTCCTCCCTGTCCGACAGGAGACTGGTTTAGCTACTTGCACCTTCCAGATTCTGGTAGCAACTTTGAGACGTGTTGCCACAGTGTGGGAGAGGGGCTAGCCTGAAGCTGGCAGACCTAAATGAGGTGGGTGAGGGCGTCTTACAATGGTTGGGGATTTCAGCTTGTAACTGAGGAGGTTGCAGGTTTTATTCCCATGTGGGGCACTGTCCTTGAGCAAGGTACTTAACCTGAATAGCTATGTTGAATATTCAGCTGTATGAATGGATTAAGTTTTGTAGTGGCTCTACAAAAGGAGACTGTAGAACAGATGCACTGACAGAGGAGGAAAACCCCAGCTTCAGAAAGTAAAAGTACTGCCATATATTTGTGCCACCCATCCACCTCATCAGCTGATTGTGATTGGCTCAGCTCTTCTGCCTGACAGAGCAGCTCATTAGTGAAGTCATTTTGTTTAGTGAATGGGTAGAACAAATACGTGGTAGTGCTTTTACTCTCTGAAGCTGGGGTTTTCTGTCTCTGTGCACAGAGAATGACATTTCTGTTTGTGTGTTATGGCACTGTCATACCTCCAGCTCCAGCCAGACCCCAGATGGTACACCCCAGCCAAACTGCTCCATTCTCCAACCCTCAAAGGGTCTGGAGTCCCACCTTGTCAGACAGAGTCTTGGTTCAGATCTTTTCCATACCCCCTAGCTAATTCAAGTCAGTATTGCACAGTATTTTATGGTTTATGGTGTCATGGTGTTGTATTTATCATGTGTTGTGTGTATTTATGTAACTCCAAAGCCAGTATGTATTGATAGTAATAAGGCTAATAGGTGTATATACTGTCTGAGGATGTGGGCATATTGTAAGTTTATATTTATTAATGGTAATAAGGCTAATAGGTGAGTATACTATCTGAGGAAAGGGCATACTGTAACTCCAAAGCCCATATGTATTAATGGTAATAAGGCTAATAGGTGAGTATACTGTCTGAGGAGGTGGGCATACTGTAACTCCAAAGCCCATATGTATTAATGGTAATAAGGCTAATAGGTGAGTATACTGTCTGAGGAGGTGGGCATACTGTAACTCCAAAGCCCATATGTATTAATGGTAATAAGGCTAATAGGTGAGTATACTGTCTGAGGAGGTGGGCATACTGTAACTCCAAAGCCCATATGTATTAATGGTAATAAGGCTAATAGGTGAGTATACTGTCTGAGGAGGTGGGCATACTGTAACTCCAAAGCCCATATGTATTAATGGTAATAAGGCTAATAGGTGAGTATACTGTCTGAGGAGGTGGGCATACTGTAACTCCAAAGCCCATATGTATTAATGGTAATAAGGCTAATAGGTGGGTATACTGTCTGAGGAGGTGGGCATACTGTAACTCCAAAGCCCATATGTATTAATGGTAATAAGGCTAATAGGTGGGTATACTGTCTGAGCAGGTGGGCATACTGTAACTACAAAGTCCATATGTATTAATGGTAATAAGGCTAATAGGTGAGTGTAGTGTCTGTGGAGGTGGGCATACTGTAACTCCAAAGCCCATATGTATTAATGGTAATAAGGCTAATAGGTGAGTATTCTGTCTGAGGAGGTGGGCATACTGTAGGTGGGCATACTGTAACTCCAAAGCCCATATGTATTAATGGTAATAAGGCTAATAGGTGAGTATTCTGTCTGAGGAGGTGGGCATACTGTAACTCCAAAGCCCATATGTATTAATGGTAATAAGGCTAATAGGTGAGTATACTGTCTGAGGAGGTGGGCATACTGTAACTCCAAAGCCCATATGTATTAATGGTAATAAGGCTAATAGGTGAGTATACTGTCTGAGGAGGTGAGCATACTGTAACTCCAAAGGCTGTCTTTATGAATGGTGATATGGTAAACCCCAAAGCCCACTGAATGTAATATAATATCTTCCTTATTTTAAATTAGAGAGACATTTTTATCAAAAGGCCCAGACAGGAGCATTAGAAGACATTCAGCCCAGCTAGGCTCACAGGAGCATTAGAAGATGTTCAGCCCAGCTATCATACGGCAAACTGTTGCCCACTACAGGCCTGCCAAATACTGATCCAGCATTTTGAAAATCATCACTTCAAGCTGTCAGCTGCCGAGACAAGGCAGTTAAGATGAGGATCAGCTGTTAAGAGAGGAAAATAGTCAAAGTGTAGTGAAAGGTCCTGCTTCCAGCTAACCGCTATAGTGCTGATTTGCAAAATTCCGTCTTGGCGACAGCTGTGGTTTAGGACGGTCTAATGGGTACAGTGCCCGTTCTGTCCAGTGCTGCTTAGCTGGGGTGGGTGTTGTGATGGACATGTTAGAAGTGCATTACCGTAACATTTTATGAAACTGCAAATGGGCTCAAACATGGTTGTGTACCCAGGGCCGTGTCTCACCCAGAATCTCGATTCTCTCATCCTCTTCGGCAGTATCACCTGAGTGTGAAATGAGGTGTGGGGGGGAGAGTGTGTTTGCTTTCGCGCTGCCATCCGTTTGCTGACCCAGAGTTATCTGACATAGTTTCCCCCTCTCGGCCGCGTCCTCAGACACAGCGGGATGTGGGTCAGAGTGACGCAGCGTCGCGCAGTGCTCCGTCTCCGGCTCGCTGACGGCTGATCGATGGGCTTGTTGATAAAGTGGGCCCTGGCAAAGCCCCAGGAAGCCGCGGGATCGGAGCCAAACAGGCACTCTTAGCCTGTCCGCCCCATGCGCCTGCGTCTGTGTGAGGTCACATGATACTCTAAATCCCACCTGTGCTGACTCTGCCAAACATGTTATTACTAACGCCCAACTTGCAATTTTCATCCCATTTTTTTCCATCCCCGTTTTATTTATAAAACCACCATATTGTCATCCTCATAGGGAAAAAGACAGGATAAAAATCTCCAAACTGGCTTCTTTTCAGGAAATGAGGAAATCTTTGATTATTTTCTGCTTCTAGAATCATGCGTAACCCACCACCTGCTGTGTGCAGAACAGGCTACAGCTCTTTTTACCCAGAATGCATCCGAAACAGAATTACTTTGCAAATCCATCCCTCCAGGAGAGGACTAGAAAAGACAAAGGGCTCTGATTTGCTTTGAGTTTCCCGTTAGCGTGTTAGCAGTGCGCAGAATCTGAGAAGCTAAGTATTAGAACACTGGGTGTGTGTGCGTGCGTGTATATCCAAAGAGGCTCTTAATGTTATCTTGGTAAAACACGGCTCAAGGGACAGTATCTCTAGTGTAAGTCTAACCACATTTAGGTCGTTGGCAGTGTACTGAAACAGTCATGGAATGGGACTTGATGCTTAGAGGTTGCAGGTTCAGATCCCTGGATTAGTTATTGCCTTTGTACCCTAGAGCATGGTGCTCCTAACCTGAATCACCGCACTAAAATATCAAGCTGCATAAGTGGGTTGCATGAGAAAGACATGTACGCTGTGTGAGTCATTGTGGATCAGTGTCTGCTCAATGCAATTCAGAGCAGAGCTGAATACTGAGTTTCATTTCGATTCTTACCGACTTCTTTATGAGGTGAAGTGAATGTACCTTTGTTTAAGGTATTACCTCTGTTAATCTCTCTCTTATACGGTTCTGTTTACATTTCCACAGTTAAATCATCTAGTTCATGTATATATCTGGATACTCAGTGGACCCAGTCAGGTTAGGAGTATTTTGTAGTATTTTGCTTTGGGTACAGTGTATTACCTGTGAATGACTGGCCGGAGAGGGTAAAAATTTTCTGGTGCAGAGTCAGCTTGGAAAACATGTTATATAAATAATGGTAATATGTATCGTTATTAAGATCAGACACCCTTATTAATGTTGTTGGTATTGGTAGACAGTACAATATATTTAAGGCAGGATGAAGGAGCCAGCTCCTGGTGAGCCATACAGTATGCAGGTTTTTGTTCTGGCCTCAATTCTTGATTCAGCTAATGGACAACTCATCATTGACATTATTTGAATCTGGTTTGTTAGTGCATTTTTTAAATAAAAACCTGTGTATAATTGCTGTGTTCCTTACCCCAATACGTGTGTGTGTGTGTGTGTGTGTGTGTGTGTGTGTGTGAATGTCCCAGCTGTGCTCCTCTCAGCTAGTGAAGTGTGACTTTCCACTGCCAGTTACCCCTCTGTCGACCGATTCAGTGAGGTGCATGCTGGGAGCTCTCCGGAAGCTGTTCCCTGGCAGCCATGCTAGCTGTCCCCTAGCTAAGAGGTGCGGTCTGCTTTAGGGGTGATTCTCTCCTTGGTTTTGCTGTCTCCTCGCTTTTTCCCCGTCGCCGCTCTGGCGCATTTTGGTACACGTCGGTGTCTGCGACGCGAGAGTTTGACAGCTACGCTGAGTCCCCTCGGGGCTGCAGACTCCGAGCTGTCCTGACCTTGTGCGGTGTGAGCTCTACTCTGTGACAACTGCTGCAGTCACTGTATCGTGGTGTGCCCTTCAGTGCTTTGTATGGCACTGAGAACACCTCACCTCCTGGCATGGTGTATCTCACAATGTGTCCTTCTCCTCCTGCAAAACCTGCACTTATCTCTAGCATTGAATATGGCACGATTTGGTCTCATTCTCTGAATGGGTAAATGATCCACCCCTCTCTCTTTTATTGATATTCCCTTTGCTTGGATGGAATGTCATGATGTGTTCATCTCCACTCTTCTCCACCAATGAACACTTTACAATTTTAGCCAGTAGGTGATTTGTTTATTTTAAACAGGGGGGTGGCCCAATGGGAGCACCCCCTGCCCCCACACCACCAACCAACACACACATGTGTAAAAGGGTCAATGGTCACTGTAGTTGGACAAAAAAAGGGAAAAAAGTAATAAGCAGAAGTAAAAAAAAAAACTACATTTTAGGCATTTAGGAGACACTCTTATCCAGAGAAGCTTACATTTTTACATACTATCTAGTTATACAGCAGGATATTTTTTACTGAAGCAATTTAGGTGAATTACCTTGCTCAAGGGTACAGCAGTATCACCTCATGTGGGAATTGAATCTACGGTCGTTCAGTTACAAGCCCACCTCCTTAACCCTTGTGCTATTCTGTAGTAGAGTGTATCTGAGTGTATCTAAGGACAGTGCGTCCTTCTAAAACAGTGAATCCACACTCCTCAGAGCACTAGAAATAAAGACTACTCCTTCTCTATTATAGTCTATTATGACATGGCCATCTCCACTTTACTCAGAAACAGAAAGTGTTTATGAAATTTTGGTCTCTCAGGTATTAACACAAAAGGAGGCTTGTAGCAATCTGTCTGGATCTGAACTGCACCTAAATGGTGAGTTCAAATTTTTGATCCAAACCAGTTTGGTTGACACAAGATGGCAGCTGACTTCTAATTGTCGATCCAGTTGCTGCAGCCATTTTGTTGCCATGACACCTTGTTAGCCCAGTTGCTGTCCCCAGGGACAGCACAGCAGTGGTGAAGCTTAACCAATCAGCTCCTTGGCTTTTGTTAGGGATGGGGTATCTATTTCAAGTTTTCTTGTTTTCAGTTAAAAGAATTTGTCAGCATCTGGACACTATCACCTGTGCCCAGGTACAATCAACGCAGAGACACTGCTGATACAGGGGACCCCAAAGTGTGGCTGGAGCACCCCCAAGGGTCCATGAAGGAGTTCTAGGAGATCCTCAGAAACACATTAATGTTAACGTTTTTATTTCCTTATTTCATAAATTACACGCTTCAGGGTTTCAGATGAAATAACCCTGGTCTGTGCAGTTATGTGTCGCCTAACGTCCACGATATGTTCTGTGAAATAGGATGTTATGTGATGTGGACATTGTGCGAACACCATATTATCAAAGCTATATGGGAAACTGTAGTGTACCCATATTGACTAAATAGCTAAGATACTGTACACATACAGTACTGTATTTCAGCTAATGTATCTGGCCAGGTAAAATAGGTTACGTCCACTACATACCTTATACAGTGCATACCTGTATTGCGCATGTTTTGTAAACCCTGAGAGCGTTGTAATGACACCCCCCCCCCAACCCCCAAGGTGTGGTGCTGCTGTGGCTCTATTGATCAAAGTGTTTAATCTGAACTGCCTCAGTGAATACAGTCAGTATCACCTGGCACCTGTCTGTACAGTGATGCCAGCTGTGTAATGTCACTTTGCTAAGTTAAATGTGTATATTTGTACTGTGCTGAACAGCCACACATCGTGTGTAAATCCGTAACACAGAGTGTGATTTAGACATGATTTCATGCATCAGTGTGTTTCCTAGCCACTGATTTTGCACCTTGTCAGAAGGAGATGAAGCTGGTTGTCAGATGAAGGCATAAAACATTCAGGGCAGGATTCAATCGACATTTGTCCTTAACTTTTACTTATTATTGAATGACTGTTATGCTTTTTCTCTACTAGGAAAGGTTAGTGAGTTAAATTTCATGATTACTGAACTCATAAACTTGTGCTGGTAAAAGTAAAAATGAATATTTGCATTGAATTTTGAGCCAAAGGTTAAATGTTGGTTGAATCCTGGAGTCTGTGTTTTATTTAGGTGAAAGTCCTCAGCATTGGGGGTCATTATTTTCAGAGTCTTTGGGACAGAATAAAGCTTGGAAAGACTTGCTGTAACAGCGGGAGGGAGAACGGGTCAGGTTAGGGCTGTGTCATAAATCTGAAGGATGAGGTTTAGTGCTCGTGTGTCACAGCTAGCTTTATCCACCATACGCAGATGCAGCCACAGGCTAGCTAACCCAGACACCAAATTTATTACCATTTTGTGCTGTGGCTTTACTATACTGCAACTTTGACTCTAACAGCCAATTGGCAAGGGATTTTATCAACTAGGGTGGCTGTGTACCATAATTCTTAGGGAGCTGGTTTCCTAAGTCAGAGGTTGCAGGTTCATTTCCCAAACAAGGCACATCTGTTGTACACTTAAGCAAGTTGCTTTACCTGAATTGCTTCAGTGATTAATATCCAGCTGTGTTACTGGATAGTTTATAATATGAATAAACTGTAAGTATCTGAGGGTAAGAGCATCTTCTAAATAGGTAAATAATTGCCAGTCTTCAACCAAAAAGTTTCTAACATACAATCTCCAGTTTATGTTCATAGTTGGAGACAGAGCTAGGCATTGTTGAAGATGGCTATCACCATAAAATTGTGTATTCTGTAAATCGGTTGTTTTGTTTTCCCTGAGCAATGGAATAGGTCAATCAGACCATAAAATATTTTATGATTTGGTAGTCTGTTCTACTCTTTTTTTTCTCTCTGAACCAGCAGTTTGATGTGGTAGGGGGGTCAAAATTTATTTAAGAAAATATCGAATAAACTTAACATAGATGCAAGAGGGACCGCTGTGGAGAACGAGTGCGTCCAGGTGGCTGGGGCACGTGCTCCTGTCATATTTGTTGGTGAATTTGTCCGGGTCGAGTGAGGGAGCCAAGCATCTTCTGTCTCGCATTAAGTCTCACCCACTCGACCTGAAGAGGTCGGCTGCCCCGCCGTTTGAAATACTGCCCCTCTGGCTATATCTTTCATTCAAACAGTACCAAGGTTACTTTGAAAACTGTTGTGTCATGTTATTTTAGTCAACTTACCTCTGGGTACCGCAGAAGCGAGAAAGCCTTAACTTCAACGCCGGCAGTTTGTTACTGGCATAAAAATGACATAGAAAAACACGTTTGCTAGAGCTAACGGCGTTGTGACCTTCACCGTGTGAGACTGTCGCGCACCGTGTTTCTGTATTACCATGGCATTATGTAGGCGCGTGGTGTTTGTGCAGAAAAGTTGGTTCCCAGGCGGCCAGGATTATGCGCTGCGGGGCGGCGTGCAGAAATATGAGACACGAATGGGTTTTACAGTAAAAGATCATCTCAGTATTTATTTGCACAACGTGATAAAAATCTAAAACAAAAACACAGACCTGTATTGCATTCAGTTAAATTCATACACTTGCATCAGCATGACATGGGTCTACTCCAGCCTCAGAGGTCTGGATTAGCCATGATTTCAGGCCTTTTATTTAAATAATAAGCATGCCTTTCAGAAAAAAAAATCAATAACAACAACTCATTTTACATAACTTTTCTTTTGAATCCTTATAAAAATATACTCTTTATGTACAAAACCTTGCATAATATACATAGTATGTTTAACAAAGTCAGACTTGATACAATCAAATGAGGACTTACACCAACATTTAAAAATGTGAATACACAAATATTTATTAAATGTATATATATATATATATATATATTCTTTTTTAAAGCCAATAATTAAATAACTTTAAGCCTCTGCAGTCGCGAGGCTACCTTTAATTTTGATTTCACTTGGAAAAAAATTATAAATTAATCTGACAAGTTTGTAAAGCTTTATACGTTGTTGGTGGGGCACCGCGTCGTGGTGGGTGCATACACTGGAACTGCGATCTCGTCGATTTCTGGTACCCTTACAGGTCGTGGAGGGGAAACCAATACGTAGTCGTACTCCCTGTGTAAAACTTTCTCGTAGACGCTCTGCAGGCCGACAGTCTTGGGTATGTGCGCCTGATAGTAGTTGTCTCTGCGCAGGGTGTCTCGCGGCAGAGATGCTGTCTTGGCGAACGAGGTGAGCGGGCCCTGCGAAGGGGTGGCGTTGGATCTAACGGCCGACGGGCTCCAGCACCGGTCCGAGTGACCGAGGATCTTGCACTCGCTCGTGCACGCCCACAAACCTGAAAAGGCAGGCGGAGAAGAAAAGGTGCGTTAGCCTGCGATTCAAAGCACCATTGCTACAGCACTGTCATCCGCGTGAGATTATTGATGCAAATTAATTCTGGAAAAAAAAAAACTGCATCTTCTGCGCATCGTGCAATCAGCAGCCTATTCATTCCCTTTAGACATATGCACACAATGCCAACAGGCTTTATATTTTATTCAACGGGGCTATTTTTCTATGCAACGTTGCCACAGATACAGTTCCATATCGCAAATAGAAATTACTCTCATTGTGGATTTTAGCTTGAGAAGAATGCCCTTGGACAGCTAGTTGAAGACAACACTCACCACTTTGAACAGTGACCGGTGGGCAGTCTTTTTTGAGGCCATCTCCGCTGATATCAGAGTCGCTGTCGTTGAAGTCGCTGTCCCCTTTTCCGCTGTCCTTGCCACTGAATTGGGGATCTCTTGCTGAGATTGTTGTGTATGAATTGCCCTTCCATATTGTAATTGGTCTGACAGCCTCTTTTCCGTAGCCAGGTAACGTAGAATAACCCTGTGGGAAAAAAACAACAACCCAAGAAGACCATTAATGATATGAAAAACACAACTGCAACTGCAGTGCAATAAAGTACTGTATACACGAGCCATAAGTCAAGGGGCACAGTCACTGACCTCAAATTTGCCTCCGCGCACCCTGTTTTCGGACTCGTACACGCAGGTAGCTTCGCTTCCCTCCTCAGAGCCGGAACACCCGTCACTGGCCGCGGCGTGGGGATTGGCGAAAGGAGATTTGTTGGAGTACGCGCGAGCCTCGAACACGTTGCTGCCGTGGCTGGAGATTAGCGAGTCGCCGTTGTTAGTTGCTTTCTCCAGGTGGGGCATGTCCACCGTGTCCTGGAAGCTGCCGCTTTTCTTCTGCCTCTTGCGCCGATTGCAGGTGGTGGCGATTAGAATTATGGCCAACAGCAGCAAAGAGCAGCTCCCTGCCAGGACCACGATAATTACAATTGACGTGTCCCAGTGAATCGGCCCGTCCTCGCTATTGTGTTTGACCACGGTATGGTCGCTGGGGGGAGCCCCCGCAACGACAGTGAAGTGAATAGTTGCCGTGGAAGACAGTGAAGGTCTCCCGTTGTCACTGACTATAACTGCAATTTTCAGGCTTTCGTTAACATCGTTGTGCACTTCTCGATTCAGGCGGATTTCCCCGGTGGCTCTGTTTATTGAGAATAGTGAAACCTCACCTTTGATAATCTTGTAGGACAGCTCTGCGTTTTCGCCGTCGTCAGCATCTCTCGCCTTTATCTGGGTTATAATGTAACCCGAAGGCGCATCTTTTGGTAGAAGGATTTCAGCAGATCCATTATTTAGGAGGGGTTGTGTGATTGATGGTGCGTTGTCATTCTTATCAACTATTTTGATGTGGATGGCGGCGCTGCTGTGGAGCGACGGCGAGCCCCCGTCGCTCGCCTGGATTCGCAGCTCTAGCTGCTTCATGACCTCGTAATTGAAACTTCTCAAGGCGTAAATCGAACCTGTGGCCGGGTCTAGGGACACAAACGTGGACACTGGAGAGCCCATGATGTAAGAGTCCAAAAGCCTGTAGGTGACTTTGCCGTTGTGCCCCAGATCAAGGTCTCGCGCCACCACGGTGGTGATGTATGCGCCTGGCGCATTGTTTTCCAGCACAGAAACTTCGTACACTGGCTTGCTAAACAGAGGGGCGTTGTCATTCTCGTCGCTCAGTCTGATGGTGTACTGAGTGATTGTTCTGAACGGCGGGGACCCCAGGTCCTCTGCCACCACTGTCAAGTTGTATTCGGCGATCTTTTCCCTGTCCAGGGGTGCCGTGGTGACAATCATGTAGCTGTCTTCGTAAGCCTGTTGAAGTTTGAAATGGTCGTGCCCATACAGCGTGCAGTGGACCTGTCCGTTTGCGCCGGAGTCCCTGTCCGAGGTGCTGATCAGAGCTACGAAGCTGTCTTTGGCGGCTGCCTCGGTGATATACGCAATCCCCGCCGTTATGGAAGTCATGGGCGTAATGCTAATTTCTGGGGCATTGTCGTTCACGTCTTGGACGTGAATAATTATTTTACACATAGAGGGGGTCGGATTGGGACCTAAATCATATGCCTGTACATCTAATTCGTAGGTTTTCTTGTTCTCAAAATCTATTGGGCTCTGAAGCGTTAAGCGCCCGGATTTTCGGTCCACTTTAAAAAGTTGCTTGATCTCGGCAGATACCTGATTTCCGAATCCGTACACAACTTCTCCGTTTAATCCCTCGTCGGGATCAACTGCATTTAAGTCCAACAAAAGGAATCCGACCGGTGCGTCTTCGAGTATGTCTACAGAGAAATTGTTCTGGTCGAAAACCGGACTGTTGTCATTGAAGTCTTTCACCTTGACATTTATCCTTGTGGTGCCAGAGCGGGACGGGTTTCCACCGTCGGTAGCAACAAGCTCCAGCACATAGGATGACTGAGTCTCCCTGTCCAGCTCTTTCATTAGCACAAGCTCCGCAGATTTAACCCCATCCGCTCTGACCAGCACATCAATGGTAAAATGGCTGTTTACTGAAATTTGGTAGCTTTGGATGTAGTTTGAGCCCACGTCCTCGTCCACAGCGACGTCTAAGGGAATTCTGGAGCCCACCGCAGCGTTTTCAGAGATCTCCAGCGTAGATTCCTTGTTTGGGAACTCGGGAGTGTTGTCGTTGATGTCCTTGACCTCGACTTCGACGTGGATCAGTTTGAACTGTTCCTTGGAAAAACTGACAACGTCAAAGGCGATGAGACACTGAGGAGTGTGCTTGCAGATTCTTTCTCTGTCTATCCGCTCCCCAATGCTGAGCTGCCCGTCGCTCTCTCTTAGTCTGATAAAAGAAGCGTTGGACTGTTTCATCATCCGAAAATTGGTCTTAGTGCCCATGCTGGGGTTTAAGGACATGTCCTTGGCGAGGATTCCGATAATAGTGTCTGGAGCATCTTCTTCATAGGTCTGGTATTTCACCGTCTTTCCCTCGGAGAAACCGGGTAGAACAGCAAAAGTGTGTAACAAAGTGAAAACGAGCATCCACCTATGCCAAACAGTTAAAAAACCTCGCATTCTTTTCGAGCCCATGTTAGTGGGTTAACTAATCTAAACCACTTCACTTAGCTGAGCTGTTTATTAAAACAAAGCACTTGTCAAGTTTAATTTGTTTCTGGTCTGCGCGGCAGGATGCCTTAAAACCTGGAATGAATGTGGCTGTGTAACGCGCGCGCATGCACTGCTAGTTATCTGAAGGCTTTCACGCGACTCCAAAAACTGCAGTGGCGGGGAGGTTTATAGAGAGCCGCATGCAAATGAGATGAAGTGTGACCAATCCCCTGCTTTGAAATTAAAAATGGGACTTTTAAAAGACCTCTAAGCCTATTTGGAAATTCCTTGAATGTGCAAAGAACTTGGCACAGAAATGAAAACGCAGTGCTTGTTTTCAGATTGTATTTTCCTCGCTTTTGCATTCCTTGCTCTGCTATGGACTAATGCAAGTATGAGACGTGAAACTGATTCTTTTTTTTCCAAGAATGTGGCATTTCGTTGGAGAGGGATGATGATGATTGTGATGATGGTGAAGATAATTATTATTTTACTTACTACTACTTCTCTACTACCACTACTACTACTAATATAATTATAATACTACTACTACTACTACTACTACTACTAATAATAATAATAATAATAATAATATGAGAATGAGGATGAGGATGAGGATGAGGAAGAAAAGGATCCTTTAACTTTGCCATTATCTTGTTTGATTATTTTTCAGCCTACCTTCATTCATTTGTTTGTTTGCTTGTTTGTGTAATTCCAAAAAAATCTGTATTGCTATTTTTATCTCTCCCTTGTGTCTTGTAATCCAATAAAGCTTATGGTTTCGAAAAAAAGAGAAATATTTTATCAGTTTAAAAATTGATTTATTTAAATCACGCTTGAATGTTTTACTCACACGATAGCTCGATCAAATCTATGATTTGCTTTAGAAATAACTGTTGTTGGGTCGTTTTAACATGCATGTCACTGATAATGCGGCTTCGCTCTAACCTTCCCCGCTAGCAGGTGAAGAAAACCCGTTTCAAATAGGATTTGGCTTAAGCGCCGGGAGATTTAGACGGATTTCTATAGTCAGATTATATCAAAGGCTTATGAACCCCTCGTTAGCAGTAGAGTTATAATAGCATAGTGGGGTATCCCATTGGAGGCATCAACGTCTGTATTATTAGACCTCGGCAGTCTATGGGGAGGGGAACTTTAGACTGTTTCCACAGAGGCCCGCGCCTAAGTTGAATATAATGAGCGCGCGCCACATGCAGCCATTGTGCCGCCTCATTCAGCACCGATCACTGCCATAATTCTTTCTTTAAACGATGATGAGCGCTGAATTGCACGGGACTGCGGAACCCCGTATTAAAATACATTTAGAGACCGAGCGAGCCCCGTCACGGCTATTTAAGGGATTTTCTCTTTTTGTTTTCCTTGAGACCCCTATTTTTTCTAGAGAGGCAACACTTGCCGTCCCAAACAGAAGGGCCGGGGCTTAAGTTGGCATGGACCAATGGCAATGAAACCATCTGCCCTCTCAGACCCGAGAAACGAGACAGGAGTAGAAGTGTTAAAAGATGTGAGAGTGAAAGGACCTGACACTGCGACCGAGGTGCACAGCAAAGACTAGACGTAGGCTGTGACCAGACGTTAGAAGCCTGGAATCCCAAAAATAGATGTTTGTGTTGGCAAACATCACGGACCCTGGGTGGTCATATGTTATTTTTTTCTTAAGCAAAAAAGATCTATTTCTGATGCTTTATATAATGACACATGTACCCACCGTGTGACTATGAGGGAAAATCATGTTGTCGGTCTATTTATGGGTAGAGGGTTTTCCAATTTGGATAGACGCACACGCATACTTGTATTAAATGCAGTTTTACTAGAAGGCTATGCATTTTGAGTCCAGTAATCTCTCTAGTCCACAGCGCGCCTCGAGAAATACGATGATAATCTACATTTGTGGTGCGCAGTGAGAGCCAGACTCTTTGAAAAAGATTGCTATCAGAAGCGAATTACAGAGTGTTGAATCTCCACTGGACGGATTATGTTACTTGTGGGAGATCTTGTGCTTTTAAGATCTCTTTAGAATGCCAGACAGACTTTCTCCATCTGAGCTGCCTTTTGTGAACTGTCTTTAGAACTTCAACATACATCTATTCTCTCACGTGATTGTTGTGTCAATCTTGCCGTCTGCACGCGAGTTCTACAATGGTGGAATTAGACCGAGCCACGAAAATCCATCTTTTATTCCACAGGAATATTAGCATTTTCTTGAAAAAAAGAAAAAAATGGAGGTGGGGGGCTGAGAGGTTGGGGGTTTGGGGTGAGCCGGACATTGTGCCCACATTTGTTCTCGTGATTGCCAGGCTGTTGTGGACTAAGTTGCTCGTATGAGACGGCCTTTTGAAGAGGCTTATTTCTTTTTGTATGATAACGATGTGATTTAGCCTTTTGTTACCCAAATGAACGAAGGGAGGTGGAGGGGGGTATTCCCGATCCCTGCACTGATGCTGCGTTTGCCTTAAGAATCAGGCGGCTTCAGAGTCCTACACAATCATCCCAGGCAACCTTTGCATACTTAACTCGCGTGCCATTACACTATCAGCTAATTACTCCTTAACACAATTTACGGCCAAGTTGCGGCACTTTCAGCGATTAAGCTTCTTGGCACCCTTTAAAGAAGAGCCCTACTATCGAGCCCATGTGAGTTGCTAAATATTTAGCATGATTTCATCAAAGGGCTATGTAATTTCCCTGTATTAGCCTAATAGTTTATTTGAAAGATTTTTTAAATGTCAAATGCATACTCTCTTGGTCTTCGCCTCGTTGGGGTCTGGGGATGGTTTTGCGGTTTACCACTTGGTAATGAGAATGCAATGCCATCTTTACAAAAATATATTGGCTAATTATAAATAAACGATGCTGACATTATTATAACCACGTTTTAGTATAGATACCCACAAACACCTGGTGAACAGGAACACAGACACATAATTTTACACACATATACAGAATGTAGATACATACTGACTGCATACATGTATTAATTATATATCTAGAAGAATGTACAATTAAAGTTTATACAATGGGTGAAATATTAACCATATGGCCATAGTGTAACTTGTGACTTTCTATAACCTCTTTGCTTTCAGCAAAACTAACGTCTTAGCTGAGCTGAGGATTCTTCAGCTGCTACCATCTGGCACCTACAAGTGAAACGAAGCGAGGAATCTCTCGATAAACCTAATTAGAAAACAAAATGGTTAACAACTCATGAATACAACTTTTAAACTGCAAGTAAAAAAAAAAACCTTTACGAGCTTGGAGTAACCTAAGAAATCTGGCCAAAACCACACCCTCCTTTCTTCCAGTTCATTTCCAGCATTATCTGAAGAGACGGGGGCTTTGTGCCCTTTCCGCTGCAATCTGTGCGGCCCACCCCGCCAGATTTCTAATGATTTTCCAATGATGATTTAAGAGTCTTTGTAGGCCCCGATTCTTTCATTTCTCCGCGGCCTTTTGAATAATATCGCTCTTTGTCTGATTCTCGCCTCATCGACTTCATTGCTATACGGCATTTGTGTGAAAAATTCAACCGGGTCACGAGAGAACGCATTAAGGCTCACAAGTTAAACAGAATAAAAGAATGATAATGCGTCAGTAGGAGGGTCAGAGCCGCAGCCCTTTGCCAATAAGTTAAAAGTCAGGCAATTGCTACATGGTGGGACAGTCTGCAGTAGCTATTCCACTTTCTGTTTAAGTATCTTCCTTTAATGTTAACAGCATTTTACTCAAGTTTAAAAGTCAAATGTTGAGTATGCAACAGTGATGTGTTAGTCCCATGCCAAAAGTTACACGGTATTTTATATTCATCGAATGTACTGTTTATGTTCAATGTGATTTTTAAAGGTAATCCGCCCTTATTTTTAACTCTTGATTGGTGCCACCACCGGGGAAGTTTGATGGAATCGTGACACTGAGTCAGAGCTCTGCTGCCTCAGCTTTGACGCAGCCTATATGTTGTCTCCCAGTGTGGACGGGAGGACTCAATACCTCAAGTTTGTGTTGATAAAAGAGAGAGATGATAGGCTTTGTTTCGCTGTTCGGGGATTCTTAACTCTGATCAATGTAAACAAAAGCACTCTCTGTGGGCACTCAGATAACGTCGCGTGTCTTTGCGTCCGTCACACTTCACTCGTGCGTCTCTCCCCGCTTTGAATGTCTCTTCACTGTAAATCTTCTAGCGTCCCACTGGGGCCCACCGAGAAAGGAGGGTGACAAGAGAGGGGAACCCGCTTATGCGCTGCACCATCAGCACAGTTAACACAAGTAACAGAGAAATAAATAACCAGTATTGTTTGATTGATGTCTCTCTCTCTCTTTCTCTCCCTCCCTCTCTATGCTGTTTGGTTAATTGTAAGTCTTTATGTTCTTTGGTAAGTATGCGCAAGAAAAGGGATGTAAAAGTCAAAAATCTCCCTCTCTCATCCAAATATACATTCTCCCCTAGTAACACTTGTGCTGCAAATGAGCAAATCAGGATTTTTTGTTGTTTCACAAATATATGTGCATGAACAAGATATATTTGGTGATTGCATCATCTGCTGTGGGTCTGTATTATTTAAGAGGGTTTCACAGTTCCAGACTCATGTGGCAAAAACATCTCTGATTATGCACATTATTAAGCCATTCCCCTGATATTTGAAGAAACTCTTCAGACTTTTCTTTTTTTTGGGGGGGAGAAGCGTTTAGAAACTGCAGTGTATGTTTAGAGCCACGTGCGAAATCTTTAATATATAATTCCCTTTGAAAGTCTGAAAATATATCCAATATTAAAAGAAAAATATCTGTGAAGGGAAACCATAATGCAGGATCAATGTGTCCAATGATATTTTTCATATTTTTCTGTGCTGTTTTTTTTCCCCAAAGAAAATCAAGCATCTCCCTAGGGTGTAAATAATTGCTGTTTGAAAATAAATACAGTGAAATAATTAATAAAACAAAGCTCTTAGATGATACAAAGTAAATTTACTGATTTCTCTAATAAATATTTAAAGACTTGGCCCTGATTGTTTGTTTGTGTCTGTGAGATTATATCAGAAAGCTGCTTACACTTGAATATGTTTTTAAAACACTTGGTTTCAAATCCCAAAAGAGACAGGAGCCCAGCGGCAACGTGAGCTATTTTTGGCTGGAGAGGAGCTCTGATATCATTAATTTACTGTTAATTCAAAAGTAATGTGGAACGGAACCTGCACAATCACAGCTCACTGTAATATAGCAATAAAACCTCTCCATGTGGTTCAGAACTGTGTGTGTGTACGCATGTGTGTGTGTTCACACTCTTAGAAAAAAAAGTGCTTTCTACCACCGTTTTTCCACACAGTTTTTGTTTTGTCCTGCTGGGGGAACCCTTAAAGGTTCATCTTAGATACAGATATCTTTAAGGGGTTCTTTATATAACCCTCAGAATAAGGTTCTACAGGGAACCTGTGAGTGAAATCCTTATTAAAGAAGAACCTTTAAGGGTTCCCCCAGCAGGAAAAACGAAGAATCGCTTGGAAGTCTTTTTTATGAGTGTATGTTTCTGTGTTTCTGTGTCGTCAGATGTTTTAATGAGTTTATCTCAGAGTAGCTGTGCATGTGAGTGTTTGAGTGTATGTGCGTATTCATGTATGTTTGTGTGTGTGTATGTGTGTGCTTGTGTATTTGTGTGTATGCATGTGTGTGTGTTTATATGTATATTATTGTGTGTGAGTGTGTGCGTACATGCATGTATGTGTGTTTATGCATTTATGCATCCTTATGCACATGTGACAGTATTCTGAAGGGTCAGAGGTTGAAATGTATTGAATAAGTTAAATTCAGAAGGAGGAAGCAACACAAGTATGTGAATATAATATTTTATTGATTCTTCCGCTAGTCTGGAGACAATAAACAGTCTGAATATTTATAAATTTGGCACAGATCCATATCCCAGAGTTCAATGCAACTCTTACAGATGCCCCCACCCCCAACTCCACCAAAAATACACAAATTATGACAGACAACAGAGAGAATACGAATTAAAAATACAAAAAGGAAGAGAGGATCATTATCTTGTGTTCCTCTCAGAGTTGAGACAAAGTGAACGGCTGGTGGAGATCCAGCAATCGGGGCCTGTGTGGAAGTTCCCAAAGGAACTGCTGTTGAGTTAATCCTCATGCAATCGGCCTATTTCTCCGAATGGAAATCTGCTTTTGTTTTAAGACTGTCACACACCACAATATTATGACTATTAGAGATGGAGTCTGCGCCACGTGAAAGGGAATTTGAAGGCGTGTTTCATCTCAAACCCCTGCACCAGATAAGAGCTGAAAAATATTTTGTCTTTGTTTCTCCCAAAAAAAAAAAAACAACAACTTTTTTTGCGGGCCAGGAAACTCGATGTGGGAGCTGAACGAAATACAGGGCCAGAAGTCTGATGAATAACCGCTGTGGAAATATAAGCTTGTATTTTGTATGAAACAATGTGAGAGCTGATTAGTGCCAGAATCAGAGGATGAACTGAGAACATGTGAAAAAGTAAATCAAAAGTGAATGTCTCTTTGTGATGCATCCTTGACGCTTTCATTTGCATCACTTTGTTTTGTGTCTGAATTTGTGCCAGTTAAAAAAAACAAAAAACAAATGAAAATAGCAATTCAGATTGTTTTTGGTGTATCCGTCTCATTGGTTTCACCATATGTTTTGCTGAAGAGAGCATATGGACAAACCATTAAGTGCAATGTAAATATCTTGATGTGTTCCTGAACATGAAGCTGTGATAATCAGCAATGTTTGGTCACAGCACACAACTATGAGGTGGACTCTGTGTGATGCAAACTCCTCCTAAAACCGGTAATATTAAAGCCCAACTCACATTGTCCTTAGGTTGTTCAACAGTCATGTATTATCCTGTTGGAAGTGGAAAACAACAAGAAAGTTTTACAAATGTTCTGCAAAAGTGAGTATTGTGGTTACAGTAGCTATAAATATTACAAGTGGATAACTCCTCGACGATAAAGGCATCGTGGAGTCAAACAAATCTTTCTGAGATGGTTAAAATCTGCACACACATTAATGGATCTTCTCATCCAATAATCCAAAACAAGTGATTGATAAGCAAACAATAACAGGGCCTGTATCACAGGGTACAAATAATCACAAATTCAAATGAGTGCTGATCTAGGATCAGTTAAGCATTTTATCTCATAATTGGAAAGGGCAGGATATATGTTGGGCCAACCTGACCTCAGATCAGTACTCCTAACTCATAGATGCTCTATATATGGAAGTCCAGGAAAACCTAAACAGACCCCAGAGAAACCTGCTGTATGTATGACCATTCTCAGTATCTAATGGACTGTTAAATGAGCCATAGCCTACAAAGCCTGTGCAATTAATGGTTAATTGATTGATAGATTGGCTAATTGATTGACTGAGTGATTGATTGAGTATCTGACTGACTGATTGATTGATTGATTGATCACAGACTGATTGGCAGGCTCACAGGCTCATGGAGGAGTCCTTCACGCTGAATGTGTTTGCACCTGGGCACCAAAACCCAACATCTGCCCTCCCGTGGGAACCTGAAGGCTGAAAAAAGCAAAACACTGCAATGAGCCTAACCTGCCACTCTGAGTAAATCAGAGGAAAGAATCATGGGGACAATGTAAATGCATGCTCAGGCTTACCTCACCACACCTTGGGATTGGCTGGGAGAAATGCCTGTGAATTAGGGGCCACCAAGTCAGATTTTGGGGTACACAAAGGTCCAGCATACACTACAGGACTTTAAAGTCTGATGCTGAGTTGAGGCACCAGGTGGTTAGCAGCCGTGGGTTATGAAACCAGGCCTATGGAACACTTGCCTTAAGGCATTGTTGAAGTGCCTTAGTAACTGCTAGCCCTTTGGTCATGTACGATAACTTCAGTTTCCCTCCAATATAGGGAAAGTTTCCACGTGAGTGCACAGATGGAATCACTAGAGGCTGGTGAAGTCTCTAGGACCCACACTGGAATTCACCATCAGTGTACATCATGCTGAGTGCTCATAGGCCGTTGGCTGTAATTATTGCCCAATCACCTTCAATCACTGCTCACACTTCAACTGCCACAAAGAAAATGCCAAACATTCCAGAATCTCCTCGGAGCCTCTTGCAACAATCATGACGATCATGACAATACTGGAACCATTGTCTGGCCATTGTTTAAGCTCTCACTCCATGTATCTAACAATGTCCTAATCGAACTCCATATTCATAAGATTTCACTGGTGATATTTAAAATTTGTCCAGGACTGGATAATAGTAGTGATATTGGCATGGAATAATGTAATAATATACAGGAAACAGTGTTGTTTAAGCGGCACCTATGGAGACTAACACAGAGCAGGTACACATGATTACTCTGCAGAGTATTAACCATTTTAATTTTTATTCCTGCTGTTGCATTTATTTTAAAATGCATTATCATGAATCAGTCTTCATTAACCTGAATTGCTGTTGTTGAGTGCAGGCTTCTGTCCGTCTCCAGGACTGAAAACCTAAACACCTGAATGAAATAATCAGGGTCTGGTCTGAACACCAGGATTGGGACGGTGCTCAAATTAAAACAGTCCACACTGGTCGCTATAAGACTGGGGTTCCAGCTGGCGATCAGACTGAGTCAGTATTCTGTGAGTCTTTTACTGGTGTCTGCATGGTCAAAGAATTCCAAATTCCAAAATGGACATGAACTGTGCACATGAAGAGTTAAACGGGTAGCTCTGCCTTTACTTTTTTACATATACTGAGGCACGTCGGTATAACATTTCTGTAATAACCATATTAATATGCACATGAGCCAAATCAAAGGTGACATATTTAAACTGGTCAATTGTAAATCAGGAGTGGGCCTATAGAGGAAATGGGAGAAGCAAGAGCAAATCCTGAACCGGGAAAATTTCAGCTTGGCCCAGCGTCATGCCGGCTTATAGCCCCACTATTGTGCATGTTCGAATTATGCTAATCATAGGTAACAACTCAAAACTGGTTGTTGAATCCGGCAGCTGTAATACACATATATAACACACAGATAAATACAATAGATGGGTGACCTCACTCACCTGGTGTTTCATGTCTTAATCAGACTCTGATAGAGCGGAGGAATGAAGGCCAGCAGCACTGATGGTCCAGAGGACCTCATTTTAATAGTCCTGTTCTTGACAGTGCAGTGGACATGAGAGAGGTTAATGCTGAGACAAACCCGCATCCAGTTGGAAGAGGGGTTTTCCAGTCAGCAGGTGAGAAAGATGGCCTTCACCTCAAACACATATCAGTGAGCACTAACCCTGAGAGGTAACGCAATTGCTATATATAAGTGTGCTCTCTCTGAAAGGACCCATATTACCCATAATACAATTAAAAATCAAATGTGGGCTGCCAACATCAGTACCCCCATATGGACATTTTAACCCCAAATCCTGTAAAATAAACATTTTTAAGACAACATTAAAACTAAGGGCATGCAGAATGTGGAAAATGGGTGACCAAAATATCTTCAACATTGAAGCTAGTGAATGGGTCAAGTCACCATGCGAATAACAGCTAAATAGTGGAAACCGAATCAAAGAGCCAGACTACGGAGAAAGGTCGTTTTTGCGGCAGATGGCTTTACATCTCGTGCCTCATAACCTCCCGCAGATGTTTGCGTCTATTTCAAGAGGGAGCAGAAAATCAGTAATATACCGTAACCGAATTGTCAATAGACATAACAATTAACCTCTTTTTATTGCCACCGCTTACCGCGACACGTCACTCTTTAACACTTAAATTGTCAGTAATTGTGAACGGAGATGAAAGGCCGTGCGAACGCATGCGGCGTTATTGTAATGGAGAGCTAAACACTTAAAGAAAATAAAGACATATATTCTGTGCTAAAGTGGACAGTGATATATTATACCCTTTCATATGTGCCGCCAAGTTTAGCTATTCATAAGCTTGATTGAAAATGACCTCAGAAATATAAAATATATTGTCAATGTATGAAGAAAACATGTTGACTGCTCTTGTTTTAAAATACATAGTACTGCACAATCAGTGTAAAATTACTATAGGCTATGCCTTGCACAACTGACTGGCGTTTTGGTTGATTGTGCAATTTGTAAAACAGGGGTGTGTCTGGTGTGTACCAAACCTTTTGGACGTTTAAGCCCGTATGAATTACATTGAAGTCAACCGATTACATTAAGATGTGATAAGCATGGTTACTTCGTCCTTTGTAAGGCCATAGTTGACTCTATGCCTTCTGAGATGTCGCTGAGGAGACTTTCTCTTTTCAGGCCGTGGCCTTAGGTATTTCAAGGACAGATGCAAGCCTACAGGGGTTGCATTGAGCATCGCTAGAAGAAGCAGGTGAAAATTTTGGTTGCTAATGAGCCAAGACTAACTCGATAAAAGACACTGTTATACGTATCTCCCCATGTTTGTTTTTAACAAAGGGATATCATGGGGAGTTCTCACCGCCAGAGGCCGGACAGTAGGTGGACACAGCACGGGGTTTATTGTTCCTAAATCATCCACTGCCGGAGCAAGTGACCAAAAAGTGACTTGAAAACTCATTAGCGAGTCTCATTAGCAATTTTGACAGTTTTTATAGCTAAGACGCCATTTTAACCGAGTAGATTAAGATGTACAAGATCGTGTGTGAAATCTGTAATTTTGCATAGCAATTAAGTTTTAATAGGTTATATTGTTTCAAAGTTATAGGCTGTCTTCTATGGAAAGGCATCGTTAAGCAGCGAGTAAGAACATTAGATGAAAGATTTAGGATATCGAATGAATACCTATACAATATCTATATAATACTAATAATAGCCCTTAACTCACAAGACAATGAAATGGAATTTTCAATCTTGTCACTGCGGTTAAGCATGATGTCGCCGGTCACGAGGCAGCAATGCGCTTCCTAGCTCATTAAAAGTTGTAGGGTAATGCAATTATTCACCTTGATGTCCAGATGCGATTGAACAACTTTAGAACAAATAGTATTGTGCGCATCGGGGTACGTTAAATTAGACTTAACTTTTTTGTAAGTACATTTGAGATTTATATGTCTGCATCCTAAAATCCAGACTAAACGCAATTAAATGTGCCAAAGTACATCAAATACCGCACAAAACACAAAGATCACAATGGTACTTTGCTCATAAAAGTATAAGATGAGACGAGGAGAGAAAAATGATATATTTTCTTGCGAATTAAGTCATTGCATCCCTAAAAATGTAACAGATGGGGAGAGTAAACACCGTCATCATTTGGAGCTCTTCGCTACAGGGGTTAAAGATGCAATAATTGCAGGCATTCTTCCGCTAAAGGCAAAACGCCATCCAAGGCACGCGAGTTAGCGCGGAGTGGGTTGTTAAAAGGATGGTGCATTTTACAAAGAGGCGGAAGATTATGCAAATTGACCCTGAAAGACAACCCGGTAATACCTCATGCAGAGTAAATTTGCCACCTACGTGCTCACAGCCACAAAAGTGCAATCTGTTCATCAAATATGTGAGCATTATTTATTTTTTCAGAGCCAGGCACATGGCAACAGTGTTTGTTCGTCTCACATAAATACTTTGACATTTCTAAATCTCGGAACAGGAGGCTCACCATTTGCTTTATTTATTTTTTAAAAATAATTTATTCGTGCTTTGTTTTAAGTAACATTCTGTTTTCCCGTAGACTAAAGTTGCTGTTGCTGAAAAATGAAGTCCATATTACTTGACCACAAAGACTGGCCTACTTTGTGGTTGCAGAAAAAAATATGAATTAGCCGAAAATGATATTCTTAACGCCTGTCAGATTTTAATTAGGAAAGGCTGGTTTGCGATAAAAAACGAGTCTGTATCTTAGAAGACGTTATTAGTATACCCTCTTTTAAAGTGAAGAAAGATTGCTCTTTATGTTAAAAATACATGAAATACATAATTTAGGCAAATGCCCATGAGCTTTCCAGTATACTGTGATAGTCGGGTTCGTATTTGATACCATATTTCTTCGTGTTTGATAGTTGCAGGCTATTGCCAGCCTGTATCTCTAAATGTTTTTAAACGAAATATTTCTGCCCAGACTTGACGTCTTTGGTTGCCTTATTAAACATGTCCAGTCGTCTTGTATATGGAAAACCTTCCCCAGAAACGAAACGCACTCTAGGTTCTACAGAGATTGCATTCATATTTCATAGTAATAATGTGTCTACCTGAGGTATAAACCAAACTTAAAAAAAGAGACAGCATAACTTTAGGCAAACAGCATTAATAAATTTTTCCCCCCACTTTTGGCGACAATCGCCCGAAGTCAAAGTGTATCTATTGAAGTCTTCTACTGAAGATTTATTCCGTTCTCCATCTCTAATCTCTCTCACAGCCAGGTTATGCTTTAGACTGTTGCCACGGGGTACCAGTCTCTAGCACAGTGTTTTCATTGGCTGTGCTCAACAGGAGGTTTATATCAGAGATGGGAGACCGAGTCTTTGTGCGTTTGTGCACCGCGTTATGTTATGGGCAGATCCACCATGTCCTGGCAACCTGACTGATGTCCTGTCCATGTTCTGGCTGATATGAACCAACCAAGAGAGTTTGGTGCCCCACAGCAAGACACTCTGATTAGTCCAAATCGCTGGCTGCGCATGGTAGCCCAGCCCACTTTGGGGGTTTTGAAGCCTCATTAATTCATAACCAAAGACATGCAGCAAGAAAAAAGCTTCCAAGGCCGCTGTCAACTGATATGCAATGCCTTGCGAAGGTATTCACCCCTCCAAGGCATGTTTCCTATTTTGTTGAATCACAACCTGTCATTTAAATGGATTTTTATTTGGATTGTATTTATTGGACCTACACAAAATAGCCCAAATTGGTAAAGTAAAATGAAAAAAAAACTTCTTTTAAAAAAGTGTAAAAAATAAAAAACTGAAAAATGGTGTGTGCATATGTATTACAAGGTTTACTCAATGACTTGATCTCAAGGCCATGAGTGAGCAAAGCAAGCAAAGCAGCCTGAAACACCAACCCTCACACCTCTTTATAATAGAGAAGGTGCACCTTTCAGCTGTTTTCTTCAGCCTAATGTTACTATTGAGTCCATTCAGAATATTATCAAAGAGGAACTCTCTGACATTACACCTTCTGTACCATGCAGCAGGAATGACAGGAGAATGACGGTTTTGAGCTGCTTTGTCCTCATGGTTTTAGGTTTGAATCAGTCATTGAGTAAACCTTGCATTCCAAAATGTATCCACATTTTTTGGAGCAGACTCCATTCCATACCTGAAAACCACATTGAGATGCATTCAAAAGACCTGATATCACTTTGTGCATGCAACAACATAAGACATAAAACAATTTTGAAAGGGTAAGTGCTCTATTTGGCCCATATTGAATCCAAGCAACATATTACATTAATTGTTCTGAAAACCTTTGGCCCTCAGCCAGTGTCAGCTCTTTTATAGCAAAGGGGGTGAATACATATGCACACACTACTTTTCAGTTTTTATTTTTTAAAACAAGTTTTTTTTTCTTTTCATTTGACTTCAGTTTAGGCTATATTGTGTAGGTCCATTATACTTACAGAAGTTAGTTGGATAACCAGCAAACACCAACCTGAATATAGTGATTATATGTAGCAAGTGTGTTTAAAGTTACATAGGTATACTTAACCCGGAATGTATGCCCTGGGTTTAGGGATTGTTTAGCCCAAGCCAAGGTTATGATTGTATGATACAAATTGGAGCAGAAAGAAAAAAAATATATGGAATTAAAAGTTGGATAAAAATAACATGAAAACCCCAACTGTGGAACCCCCAGAGATACCTGTAGGCAAAGTCATTCTGTTCGAGTCCAGCTTGGATACAGCTCAGCATGGCCTCTATGGTGGACAAAAGAGGCTAGAAAATGGCCGCCCATTGGCA
This sequence comes from Albula goreensis, assembly GCA_022829145.1. Lineage (NCBI taxonomy): Eukaryota > Metazoa > Chordata > Actinopteri > Albuliformes > Albulidae > Albula > Albula goreensis. Next base: position 7,642,340 of record CM040745.1, on the reverse strand, counting down.
AGCTCAACAGGGAGTTCCCTGTGTCAGTGCAGGGGAGTGGAAGGGAGTCTGAGACCATTAGCATCGCTGCGCTCTGCTTCTGCCTGTGAGGGAGAAGCCAGCAGGTTCTGGGGACTGTCTGCGACTCTCTCTTCATTTGTGTGACAGAGCACCTGTTGGGTCTGTCTCCCTCGCAGAGGTATGTGGGTGATTTTTGAGCCAGCAAGATGCCTGCTTTTTCGGTGGGCTCAATAGGAAAAAAAAAACTTTCCCTGCAATTCTCGGTAATTGAGATGGATTGAGGGTCTACACGAAGCCTGTCCTCCAAATAAAAAAGATGCAGAATTGTCTCGATAAGCCCTGGAAACAGGCCCATCTCTGGGGGATATTGATCCTTGTCAGATCACAAGAAACAGGCATTTGCATGTCAATACAGGTAATTGATTATGTGTCTGGGGAATGCAGAATGACATGTTTATGGTTTATTTTAGTACTGGTCTATGTTCTGTTCCTTTGGCTATTATAAAAATTGAACCAAAAATAATCATCCTCATTTGGTTAAAAGCGGAGGCCGATAGTGGACTTGAGTGAGTCTCACCCACTTTTCCTCGCACTTTAAGAAAGGGATAGGGAACCCCACTCCTGTAGGGGAGGTGTACACCCGAAAATTTCCACTTACACCATTTCCCTTGGCCTAATTATCTGTGCACACCAACGCCGATTCAACCACAGATTAGATCACAGCAAACATTTCCCAAGAATGGTCTTTGGATATCATTCACCATCTTATCAAGGAATTTATCTCCAGAAACTAGATCATGTAAATGACTGGGCTAATTATGCGGTTAAGAGAAGGAAGTTGGCAGAGGATCCAGGAACAGTTACTTCCCTTGAGGGCCAGCCTCCTCCACCCCTGCCTGAAGACAAACACGGTATCTGCCTTCAGGTGGAGGAGAGCCCCCATCATTCCCCTTTCAAGAAAGTAAGAGAACACAACACTGACACCAGAAGGGTTTTCCTCTCAGAGAGAGTGAATAAATCATGGAACAGAGGGATGTGTTGTGGGGACTTCAACAAAACTTTGGGATTCTGGACAAGAAGCACACTCCAGCATGAGGTACCAGGCAAATGGCTTATTATGATCGTGAGGATTCTGATTATTATGATCATATTTTTCATCTTAATAATTTTATTCTTCTTATTATTGTTATTATTAGAATTATTTAATAAAAAACAGTCTTACAGTCTTCATATTTTTGGTCTGTGGCTCCTGGATAACCTAATGACACGTAAGCTACAGCATGTCTGTAGGTTACAGGCAAATGGCCATTTATTTATTTCAATGTGATGATGATGATGATTATGATGGAATTGAAGCTGATGATGATTTCCTTCTTCTTCCTCCTCTTCTTCTGCTTCTTCTTTGTCTTCTTCTTCTTCCTCTCCCCTTTCTTCTTCTGACTATTCTTGTTCTTCCTCCGCTTCTTCTTCCTCTCCTTTTTCTCCTTCTTCTTAATACTCTTAATCATCTTCCTCCTCTTCCTCTTATTCTTCTTCTTCCTATTAAAAAACCATCTCATGTTCCTCATATTTCCCGTCTGTGGTCTGTCGCAGAGCTCCATTCTGCATAAGCCCTTTGGAGCTGCCAGGTGCCAGGTGGCACTCCAGTGGACTTCCTGACGAATCTGACATGTGCCATATAATGCATCACTATTCTTGCTGACACAAGTCTGAATACCTTTCCGCATTAACATCAATATTTAAATGGGAGCTGGGCTTGTATCAATGCAGAATTCTAGGACAGCAACCTGCCTACAGCTGAAAGCAGCATTTAGCATCAATACTTAATGCCAAAGAGCACTGATCTTTAATATACGCCCCGTCAAACCTCATATTCTCAGAAGCTACAGTTAATATCACAGATTATCTGTCAGCCTCACCCACGAAATGGTGGCACTAAATTCATAACAAATTCATGGGAGGAAAACCTTTGAAATAACAACCGAATGTTTTCCTGCATTTTCTCCACATTTTTGCTACCCATTACCTTTTTTTTATTTATTATTTTTTTTTTGTATAAACAGAACTGGTGTGCGAGGACATCTGCATTCAGCTTCGAGAGTGTTTGTGCATGCTCCACTGTAGTTTTGACGTGTGGTGTCAGCAGGAAATTTAGACACCGTTTCATTAGCATTCCAAATAGCCATTTAAAAAATAAATAAATTAAAAAAAAAAACCCCAAGCTGGACCATGAGAGGCCTGCAAACTCCTGTTTAATGGTAATTGATGATGTAACTCATGGCCTTGAATGAAAATGTGAATGTTGATTACCCTTTTTTCCAGTGCCCCCCCCATCCCATGCCCCCTTCCCACCATAACCCCCGTTTTTTTCGGTGAAACGGGCGTGCGTTTCCTCTGGGCTGGAGGCTGCCTCCCTCTCTCTCCTGCCAGGTCGCATGGGCTCCCCTCTCTGCTTCCTATTCTGACTTTGTGTCTGTGTGTGATGGGGGGGGGGGGTGGGGGAGGCTCAATGGCGGCTGCGCGTCTGCAGTTCTGTCAGGCTCTGCGCAGTCCGTTCCTGGGGCCCCCTCTCTGCGCTCCCGGCTTTGAGCGGGAAAGTGAAAGCATGGCTCTTTCTTCTGCTCCCTTTTTTTCCAGTAGCAGTCAGGGCACGTGAAGGGGTAGAGCAGCGAGAAGACAAAGACGGAAGGAGGAAAGGAGGGAGGGAGGGAGGGAGGGAGGGAGGCAGGGGGTTGGGGAGGACAGACAGAAAAGGGCTTGGAGTGCACTTCTGCCCAGAAGAAAATCCGCAGCCCGAAAGTTTCACAGCCCCTCACTGGCCCCGGATGAATGGGCTTTTCACAGCACAGAAGCAGGAGAGAGGCAACACAAGCAGGGCCTCATCCATCAGCGCTGAATGCTCAGGCAAAGTCCCGTGGCTGCTGGGAGGGAGGGAGGGAGGGAGGGAGGATGTGTGTGAGTGAGCGTGTTTGCTCACATGTATGGGGCCATATGTATATCTGTATTGATATGTGCATGGCTTTGTATGTGTGTGCGTGTGTGTGTGTGTGTGTGTGTGTGTGTAGTTTTGTTTCTGTTTTCATGTGTTTGATATTTGAGTGAAAGAGAGAGAGTGAGAGAGAGAGAGTATATGGGAAAGAGAGGGCTGTGTGTGTGTGTGTGTGTGTGTGTGTGTGTGTGTGTGTGTGACAGTGAACATGTAAGTGAGTGTGTTCTTGAACATGTATGTGTATATGTGTGTGAACCTTCGTAGGTGTTTGCATATGTGTGTGTGTGTGCATGTAAGTAAGTATTCTTGAACGTGTGTGCATGTAAGTGAATGTGTTCTTGAGCATGTGTGTGCATGTGTGTGTGTGCACATATGTGTGTGTGTGTGTGTGTGTGTGTGTGTGATGGGGGTGGGAGGTGGGGGTGTCTGATTAGACTTTGGGCCAGTTCCGCTAAAAACATCAATCCTCTTTTTTTCAGCCTACGAATCCTTTGAACTACAGGAGACAATTTCTCCACCATAAGCTCTGTTTTATAAATTCTCTCAGAAATGCTCTAACAAATGTGCTATTGAACACTCCAATTCAACCCACTTTTTTTGTTCAAAGGCAATTTTTTGATCAGCGAAGAAAAAAAGTTAGGATTTATGGAAAAATGGATTTCAGTCTTCTCTGACAAAGATACAAGCCTATTTCATTATGGGCTGGCTGTCAACAGCTCATTCAACTTAAAATTCGATGTGTGAGCTCGAAGCATTGAATAAAAAGTAAAAATAATAACAATAACAAACATCCTGAAACAAGGCTCTGAGAGAGAGAGGGGCAGAGGGATAGAGAGAGAGAGAGAGAGAGAGAGAGAGAGAGAGAGAGAGAGAGAGAGAGATAACCAGAGAATTGGCCTTCATATGCACTTGTGAAAAGGAACTGTAAGCAAACTCCCGTGTCTGCTTGACCTGCCCCAGAGAGAAACAGGGCCAATTAGGCGTGGGTAAACAGCGTTTAGAAAGAAAGCTTTTATATCAGTAAAGTGGTACAAGTGCTGCAGCTTAATATTTCATGGCTCTTCAAGTACACCTCAGCCCCGATGCTGCGCCCCCCCACCCCACCCCAGAGGGGCAGAGAGTGAGGGGAAAAACACCTGAACACCGAAATGCCATAAATGTCTGGCGGACGGTAAATTAGGTCTGACATCTTTCTTAGAGCATACACTCCCGCAGAAACGCAACTGTATTTTCGCGGGAAAGACGGCGCATAAAGCGTAAACCCCGCCAGAACAGCGCCGATCAACAGAAACGTAATATGCATATAAACGCCCAGGTTTGGCTGCTGAAAGCATTATCCCGGCGGCTCTCAAACTCTGTCCTGGAGAGCCTCTGAGCGTGTGTATGTGTGTGTGCCAGTTTTCACTCCAACTGGAATAACAGCCTCTGAATTATAACGAGCTGCAGAGTGTTCTTAATGAGATACTCTTTAATGTCTATTGAGGAATGATTCACCCACTTAAGGTCATGTTATCAGAAATAGTTATGTGTGGTGTGGAAAACATGTCCCATATTCACGTCCCTGAGTTTTAGATCAGTCAGACCAAACGATTTTCCTGTCTCCTGTGCTGTATGTGAAAGACTGCAAATAATTCCATTTGAAAGAGACTCCATTTTAATTGATTCATTAACAGCTTGACAGGTGAAACAAAATAGGTCCCAGATCCTGAGAGTGAGCAAACCTGCAACGTGAAACCAAACCATTTATTTGACATGAAGGGCTCAGTGACACAACAAATGGCTACAAGCCAAACAAGCATTGTGTCATATGTTTCAGGAAAAAAGTGGAAGACCTTAAACACACCTGTTCAACCATTTTATCTGTTGGCTTTGATCAAAACCAGCTTATAGTGGAACGGCAGGACTGAGTTTGAGATCGGCTGCGCTGAGGCTTACTCCAGCCAAATTTTGGTTTTACCCAAAGATGTGCTCCTCAAACAGCAGAACAGTGAGTACTGGTGTAGGACTTTACTAAATTATTTGGAAAAGTAATGTTACATCTGCAAGTATGCAAAAACATATGGTTGGGTCCAAAAGTCTGAGACCACACTGAACATTTTGTTTTTCATATAAACCTGGAAATAATCAGAAACTGTTTGGATTTTGAAACATTTAAAACAAAGAAAACAAAGACATATTGAAGATTCTGCACAATGTCTTGGTTAAATTTTAGCAAATGTGTGACACTGACCCTGTCAATCCCTTTGTAGAAAAGGTCAGACCCCATCGAACATTTATTGGGGCACTTAAAGGCCAAGAAAGTTTTGTGCCCTTGAAGACCATGTTATAACATGGATCATCACTGCAATGATGTGTCAGGTTTCAGACCTGTGGATCTCTGTGCAGCACCGTTGTGCAGCTACAGGACACCATTTTGGTAGCTAAAAGCATTAGGATGGGCCTTTTTTTGAAGATTTTTTGGGCATTTTTCAGCACACGTTTTTATTTTGATGGTGGAGATGGAGGGGAGACTGGAGAGCTGGGGGGCATGCAGCAGGGGGCCTTGGTCAGATTTGAACCTGGGTCACTGTGGTAAGGAGTCAGTCTCATGGGTGTGTGCGTTACTGGATGAGCTACTGGGGGACCCAGGGTGGGCCTTTGACCCAGGTGGGGTCCCAGAGCACACCGACTCACATGAATGGGGGTCCCCTGAGACAGGCTTGCAGTACCTGCCGACAGGGTTAAATCATGACAGCACTGGATGTCACTGATTCATTTATAGGAACATACCCACGTGCTGTGGGAAGGCATGCTTCTACTGCTGTCAACCCATGTTTGACTGGGGCCCATTTAATGGGAAATAAATAAGTGAATGATGGAATGAATAAATAAACAACAGACAGGAAGAGGGAGGAGTGAGGGGAGAAATCGGTAGGAGTATGGGAGAGAGTTACTTAGGGAGAGAGACAGAGAGTGAGAGAGAGCGAAAGTGAAAACGAAAGATTAAAGAAAGAGTAGAGGCAGAAGGAATGCAAGGAGAGAGAGGGAGAGGGACAGAAAAATAGAGGGAGACTTTTTAAGTGGCATCTTTGCCAAGCTTGTTTGGAGAAAAACAAGTCATAAAGTCTTTTACCTGTGTTGGAAAGAAAGAATATGTTATCCCAGGTGAAGCCCCCAGAGAGGGCTGGGACTGTTTTACCTGGGCCAGGTGTCTGGAAGGTGTCAGGGAGCCGAGCGCTTAGCGGGCCGCGTTTTAAGCAGCAGCCCGTGGGTACCGTGCTCTCTCTCTCAGCCTCCTGAAAGAAACATGGAGCTGTGCCGAGCGACCCGGCGGGAGCGACCGCGCGGAGCGACCCCCGGGAGCAGCGGTAATGCAGCGGGCGCTGAGGTGGCTAATGCGACTCTGAGTGAGCCCTGCCATCATTCAGATTTAAACACAGCGGCGGGGCAGGCTGGGACCCCGCCTGTCACTCACACCGAGTTCTGATGAGGACGAGAGGGGTGGGGTCTGGCAGGGAGTGCCAAGAGTGTGTGTGCCTGTGCTTATGTGAGCATGTTTGTGTGTGCATGAATTCATCTGGGTGTGGGTGTCTGATTAGACTCTACTCCGGTCCTGTTTAGGATGTGTGTGTGGGTTGCTCTGGTCCATTTCTGTTCAGGATTTGTGTGTATCGGGTGGAGGTTCAAGGTGGGGATTTCAGGAGAACAGTGCAGTCATAGCCTTCCTTGTCTGACTCGTTCCTCATAACTATGACATCATAACTGTGAGCCTGCCTCATTGTCAGACTCATACCTCATAAGTATCACACCATAGATAACTATCATACCTCCAAACCCGTGAGATATTCTTACTCCAGTGTGATATGACTCTGCTCAGTGTTAGTAACAGAGCAATGGATAGTTACTACCTCTGAAAAATTCCACAAAGTGTGGATGCATGAAATAATAAGTCTGAGCTAATCAAATCCACCACCAGAAATCAGCTGGCACCAATCAGATCACAGGATTCCATAGGCCAGAAAATGTAATGTTATCGAGATGCACTGCCTTTCATGGAGAATGTGGTGTTGAGGCTGCAACTGTGAGGCTTGTCTGACCGTAGACCCATTTTCGCACACTGAATCACTTTACCAAACTTATAACTTGGAGTACATTGAGAGCCCCAGCTGGAGGACCCGGCAAAAGTTTGAACATCTTGCTGTTGAATCTTTTATTCTTCCCATTATTTAATCAGGTAGCTAAACTCAGAGCTCAGATACATACCACAGTACAGACCTGGGGAATCAGTGTGGGAAGGGAATGCTGGGTTTTTTTTTAGCCAATCAGAAGCAGAGGGATGCTTTGGTGGCCAGATGTCGAGGGCCTGTTTCTGTGGGAAGTTAACACCCCTACTCTTTTGTGAAGTGCAAAGGGTATTATTCAAAGCACTCGGGACAGCCCACTCAAAACACATTTACATTTATATTTGGCATTTACCAGAAGCCCTTATCCAGGCAGGCTTATGTAGCTTACATTGTTATACACTACCTGTTTATATCGCAGGATATTTACCCAAAGGTGAATTCAGGTGAAGTACCTTGCTCAAGGGTACACTGCTTAATACCCCATAACTGGGAATTGAACCTGCAACCTCTGTGTTAGAAACCCAGGCTCCCCGACAGTAACACTGAGGTGCAGCCCTGCTCAGCATTCTGTACAGTTCAGGCTTCAAACCCCAAAATGTCTCCGTAGCTTCAATTAGCTTTGCTTTAACGTGACGATCATTCTTCCCAGCCACCAACTTTCCAGTGCACACATGCTCTTTGTGAATGGAAGGGCTTCTTGGCAGAGATTAGTGTTGTTAGAAGAAGTCATTAAATGGTCATTTCAAAAGCATTTGGGTAAAATGTTTTTTCTAAAATTTCTGGAAAAATCTGCACTTTTGGTGACACCTCCTATACTTTACAACACAAATCAGAAGTTCGTTACATTCCCAATTACATGTGAAAAACGAGGACCCACGTTTCACATTATCACTTGTATGTATATATTTACCCTACTGAATACATTTAAATTGTGTGCTGACTGACATCTCAACTCAATATTAATAGCTTATAGCCATTAACTTTCTGGACACAATGGTATCACAGAACAGCATGCGATAACAGTAGATCAGAAATTGTCCCAAAATAGGTACCAAATATTCTCAAAACCCATCAAGTACTCAATTTCTATTTTGCTTTCACCCCTCCACTTCTGGTTTTGGCCAGTCTTTGCTGTTTGGTCAGTCTTTGGTGCTGTTTGAAGTATGGAATGTTGATTGCTGCAGTATTACTCTGAGTCGCTCCTGATACATTTTCACAAGATGTTTGGAATTGTGATGTTGTGGTTTGAATGGGAGAGAGATGGAAGTTTAAATGTTCAGACCACAGAGATGAGTATCTAGCGGGTATTTTGGAATTTGCATGGATACTTTTTGGTGCAAACCAAATTCCCCCAATAGCTGGAGAGGAGGGTGATCAGTCTGTGGAACAGCAACTCACTGAAGCACACGATTTCCTGCTAGTGAATAGCTGTGATGTCGTTGTTGTGAAACACAAAAGCCTGTTTGTGTTGTTTACTGGACAAACGTGCCTCAAGTCTCAATGTGGGGTGGGGGGGAGGTGGTTGTGGTTGGCAACGAGAACAGAAGGGTGGTCTCCCGCCACCGTGGGGACAAATTACTCATGAATCTTAAGCTGAAAGCATGTGGTGGGGGGTATAAAACTGTTAGTGGTTTAGTGGTTTAGTGCACATCTCTTCTGCCTGTGTGTGCCTGTTTCTGTGTGTGTAGGGGGTTTGTGGCCGCTCAGCTGGACAGCACACAAAGAACGAGGGTGGTGATTGGAGTCGGATTCTTAAGAACCAACACAAACACATACACACACACACACACACACACACAAAATGCAGAGCAGAGGGATGGGGGCAGCCTTGGAGAGAGAAAGGGAGTGTGAGAGAGAGAGAGAGAGAGAGAAACTACACCCTCCTAAATCATCATTGCCCTGTCATCAGAAACCAGGCCCACGACAGGGGCACAGATTGTGGGGAGAGGATACAAAAAGGCCCCTTCTCCTTCCCCCCTTTTCTTCCCCTCTGTACAATGACAGTAAATGAGCCGGAAGGGAAGGGGCGGGATGGCCGTCCACATTTCCAGCGACTCGTAGCCCCCCCCCACCCCCCAACCATTACTCCGCCTCCCCCCTTCCCCTCGCTGGCCCCTCCTCCCTTCGACCCCTCGACATTTATTGGCTACTGTGTAACGATGTGTTAGAATTTTATTCACATGTTGTTAACCATTGTTGGCGCTTAGCAACATTTTATCCATGTGACCCTGACCCCGGCCATATGGAGGGAAGCCCTGCTCTAAAGCTGGCCAGAGGAGAAGCATCTGGGCCCGGCCTGTCTCTGCGCCCAGCGCACTGTACAGCACAGCTGAGCCACGCTAATTGTCGTCTCTGTTTAATGTACTCTCTTCTGTCCTTTCATTCCCCCACGCCCGCCCCCTGCCCCCACACCAAAGGAAAAAAAAAAAACAAAGTAAAATGTAAAAATAACGGCCAGTTTTTAAAACCTGACTGTTCCTGTTCTCCAGCCCCCAATCATATCTCTATTCAAATGCAAGGCATGTCCAGCTTCAGACAAAGCTGCCCACAGCCTGTCAGGATGCACAGAGAGGGAGAGAGAGGGAGAGAGGGATGGGAGGGGGACAGAGGGAAAATGAGAGAGAGAGACTTTTTTTGACTAGCTCCTTGCCAAGGCTTTTGAAAAAAGCAGAGTCAAAAAGAACCATTGTACCTGCACTGAAAAGAATATCTCATCCCAGGTGAAACCCTTAACCCCCCAACCCCTATCATTTTAATACGCCACAGCTGTGTGTGAGATCTCAGCTCATGGCCTGTATATTCACTTCATCACCAGTTACATTCTGGTCACGATGAGGTCATAATTACAGACGTGATGATGTCACAGATCAGCATGCCATACACAACAGTAGATAAGAAATTGTCATAAAATAGGTACCAAATATTCTCGAAGACTCAGTTTCTATATCCATGAACAAACCCATAACCCCCCATAATTCAATTCAAATCACACACAAAAACACAGAAACAAACACAAACCTAGGACACCCCTCCAAAAAAAAAAAAAAATACATCATACTAGAACTGAGTGAGGAAGACAGAAAGTGTGGTGGAGAGAGAAAGAGAGACAGAGTGGGGGAGAGAGAGAGAGAGAGAGGGAAAGAGAGAGAGAGAGAGAGATTGTTTGGGCTTATGTGCACTGCCTGTACCGGGGCAGGGTGGGCTAACGTGACCCCCCCGAGACTGCCCAGTGCTATGGGAGTTCAGGTGCCGGACTCTGGGGTGTAAAGTGAGATGAGGCCGGAGCTCTGGGGGATGTGTGCTGGATGTAAAACCCAGCAGGCTCTCGCCAGCCTGACTTTGACGTGCCGTTTGAAAACTTGTCAAGCAACAGAGTGCATCCGAAATGCTCACGGTCCGTCGCATTTGGGGATGGGGAGGCAGAGGGGCGGGGGGGGGGACTTTAGTTGTCGGTGTGGAGGGCTCATGGTCGAAAGCCCCTCTTGAACACAGAACATCGGGAGCACACAAGAGCGTGCGTTAAGCTCGTATTGCAGGAGAAACCATTAAACCTTAGGTGCACAAATGCAGACCTGGAGGGCTGCAATGACAGGAGGTTTAACTCCAGTCTTAGAATACTGCATCATCTGCATGTTTAATTCTAGTCCTGGATGGCAGCAGTGTCTGCAGGTTTAATTCCAGTTCTTGAAGACCGCAGTGTCTGCAGGTTTAACTCCAGTCCTGGAGGGCCACAGTGTCTGAAGGTTTAACTCCAGTCCTGGAAGGGTCAGTGTCTGCAGGTTTAACTCCAGTCCTGGAGGGCCGCAGTGTCTGCAGGTTTAACTCTAGTCCTGGAGGGCCGCAGTGTCTGCAGATTTAACTCCAGTCCTGGAGGGCCACAGTGTCTGCAGGTTAAACTCCAGTCCTGGAGGGCCACAGTGCTGCAGGTTTAACTCCAGTCCTGGAGGGCCACAGTGCTGCAGGTTTAACTCAGGTCCTGGAGGGCCACAGTGTCTGCAGGTTTAACTCCAGTCCTGGAGGGCCACAGTGCTGCAGGTTTAACTCCAGTCCTGGAGGGCCACAGTGTCTGCAGGTTTAACTCCATGCCTTGAGGGCCACTGTGTCTGCAGGTTTAACTCCAGTCTTGGAGGACCTCAGTGTCTGCAGGTTTAACTCCATTCCTGGAGGACCTCAGTGTCTGCAGGTTTAACTCCAGTCCTGGAGGGCTGCAGTGGTAGGGAATCAGGTTACATGGACTCTATAATGCTGTGATCTTCATTGCCGTTCCTGGAGAACTGCAGTGTATAATGGATTTTGTTGGCACAAAGCACTTGATTGACCAGTTGAAACTGTTTATTACACAGTCTCACCTCTCCTGGTTTCCTGGGTCTGAATGCTTTTTGCAAATTAAGGTGAAAACAAATAAAAAAACAAACAATTGTAACAAGCCCAACTCCCAAACTATTACACTACACCATAACCTCTGAGCTGCAAGCATAGCTCTCTAACCATTATACTACACTGTAACCTCTGAGCTACAAGCCCAGCTCCCTAACCATTATACTACTCTGTAACCTCTGAGTTACAAGCCCAGCTCACTAACCATTATACTACTCTGTAACCTCTGAGCCACAAGCCCAGCTCTCTAACCATTATACTACACTGTAACCTCTGAGCTACAAGCCCAGCTCCCTAACCATTATACTACACTGTAACCTCTGAGCTACAAGCCCAGCTCCCTAACCATTATACTACACTGTAACCTCTGAGCTACAAGCCCAGCTCCTAACCATTATACTACACTGTAACCTCTGAGCTACAAGCCCAGCTCCTAACCATTATACTACACTGTAACCTCTGAGTTACAAGCCCAGCTTCCTAACCATTATAACTACAAGCCCAGCTCTAACCATTATACTACTCTGTAACCTCTGAGCCACAAGCCCAGCTCACTAACCATTATACTACTCTGTAACCTCTGAGCTACAAGCCCAGCTCCTAACCATTATACTACACTGTAACCTCTGAGCTACAAGCCCAGCTCCCTAACCATTATACTACACTGTAACCTCTGAGCTACAAGCCCAGCTCCCTAACCATTATACTACACTGTAACCTCTGAGCTACAAGCCCAGCTCCCTAACCATTATACTACACTGTAACCTCTGAGTTACAAGCCCAGCTCCTAACCATTATACTACTCTGTAACCTCTGAGCTACAAGCCCAGCTCACTAACCATTATACTACTCTGTAACCTCTGAGCTACAAGCCCAGCTCCCTAACCATTATACTACACTGTAACCTCTGAGCTACAAGCCCAGCTCCCTAACCATTATACTACTCTGTAACCTCTGAGCTACAAGCCCAGCTCCCTAACCATTATACTATACTGTAACCTCTGAGCTACAAGCCCAGCTCCCTAACCATTATACTACTCTGTAACCTCTGAGCTACAAGCCCAGCTCCCTAACCATTATACTACACTGTAACCTCTGAGCTACAAGCCCAGCTCTCTAACGATTATACTATACTGTAACCTCTGAGCTGCAAGCCCAGCACCCATTATACTGTGTTTGGCCGTCCTCATCACCAGTCATTAGGGCACACATCTTGTGTCCCAGAGCTAAACTGGCTCCCGATTGAAAGGAAAATATCAAAAACACAGCAGACAGACCAGCTCTGCAGGACTGTAGTTTGACATACATGTGCTAAACTGAACTGGCTGTGTTGGAGGTAAGAGGGGTCAGTGAAAAACCCCAGGATTTGAGAGAGAGAGAGAGAGAGAAAGATAGAGAGAGAGAGAGAGAGAGAGAGAGAGAGAGAGAGAGAGAGAGAGAGAGAGAGAGAGAGAGAGAGAGAGACAGAATTCCTCTCTGCTTTTATGGGAGCTGAAGAGCTCTAGGGGTGTGTGAGAGGCACTGTAATGTTCAAACACTGTCTCTCTCTACACAGCAAAGGCTAGTCACGACATGTGACTGAGATAAAGAAAAAACATCTTCAGTCACCTAAATGTACGAAACCTGTCCAATTAACCACAAAGAACAATCTCTGTAACACAAAATAATGGTGGCACCGGGAGGCAAGCAACCCCTCTGTCTGTCTGATTACTGGGGATAGTGAAACAACAAATAAATAAATAAAAGATGAAAAGTTCTACTTCTCTCCCGCTGAAGCTTTTAGAGAAATGATCTTTGACAGCAAGGCAGGGATTTTTCTTGTACTGGAAGGAGCTTGGACTTCAGAGGACTGACAGAGTGATGTGTGGAGAAAGAGTGACATGGCTGGAGGTGCGTAGGGCGAAACAAGGGGGCAGGGGGTAAATAAGGGGGCTGGGGTGTGTAGGGGGTAAATAAGGGAGCTTGAAGTGTATAAGGGGTAAATAAAGGAACTGGAGGTGTGTAGGCAGTAAATAAGGGGACTGGGGGTGAGAAGGGGGTAAATAAGTGTGCTAAGCACCAGCTCAAATGTTTTTGACACCTATTCAAACACACTTATAATCCAGTCACACTGAAAACAGTTCCGTCTGAACCAACACCAGCTCAGAATGCCCTGAGACCAGTTTAGAATTCACCAATAGCAGCTCAGAATGCCCTGAGACCAGTTTAGAATGCACCAATAGCAGCTCAGAATGCCCAAAAACATGTTTAGAATGCACCAATAGCAGCTCAGAATGCCCAAAAACCAGTTTAGAATGTACCGATAGCAGCTCAGAATGCACTGGAAGCAGTCACAAACTTCAGTGCCCTTATCCCCTCCACATCTGCACAGTCCCTTAGCTGCAATGCACAAAACACAAAGTGAATAAAGGAGTCTGTAAGACTGCCTGCGCAGCCATCCAGGAAAGCTCTCGTGGAAAGAAAAAAAAATAAAAATCTGCCAGTAGTGGGGTGCTATATTAGTGTGATCTAAGCTGGCTGGCTGCTGGCTTTGTGCTGGAAAATCCAAGCAGATTTAAAATAAGAACTGTAATATTTACTGTGCCCCAAAATAGCTTGGGCCAGCTTTTGTGAAACGCGCCTTAGCATAGCCCCCGTCTGAGCCTGGAGGATCGGAGGAGAGGTTTAAATGGGGGAAACGCTGGAGAGAGGGCGGGGATGAAGGTGTTTGTGTAGAAAATAAAAGAAGGAGAGGACATGTTTGGTGATAAATCCAGCCTGAGCAGGGAGAGCAGAGTGTTTTCTCATGCTTTAAGAAAAGGAGGAAATAAAAAAAAAAACAAAACAGTCTGATCTACAACCGAGACGGTCAGTGGATCGATAGCCTACGTCCGTCACACATCGGTTATGTGAATTTCCACCGGAGGATCCTCCACAGGAACGTGCTGCTTTGCATTGTGGGAAGGCTGTGAAAGGTGCCTCCTTGAGAAAAGAAAAGGGAAGAAAAGGAGGAGGGTGATCCTCTCAGGCAGGCAGAACTGCAAGAATCAAGCTTAAATATTAAACCACATTTTCTCCTCAGTGCAAAACTGCTTAAAACAAGAGTCCCAGCGCACCGCAACCTCGGAGTAGCTGAATGCATTGATAAGACAGATGAAGAGCAGCGGCTGAGAGCAGGAGCATAAAGAGATATCTGTTTATAAATGATAGATTGTGCAGAGGCAGCATACAATTTCCCTGCTGTAGAAAAAAAAATAATAGAATCGGTCCTTATAGTGATAACATTTGTCCTTTTTTTGTACAGGCCTTTTGAAAAGAGTGGTGCACAGTCAAGGACAGAACATACAGGGACGAGTTATTTTTCAGTTGGAATTAAATATTCATTCTGTTTGCTGAGAGGAGGTTCATTTCAATTTTATGGCTCCAGATTTCTCAAATCATTGTGTAACAGAACTCATGGTAGGAAGGCCTGAGAAGGGGAAAAAAATCATTCATTTTAATTTCCTCGAACAGCAGAATGGATCATGAGCCCTAACACAGAAAAAAAACCCTGTGTTTTCACTGTTTGTCTGCGACGAAAACCTTGACCTGTTGTTTCACATGGAAATATTAATGTGCTCAGTCTGGTTCTCCACATGCTCATAATTACTCACCTGTTGGTGATACACCTTCTGTACCAATTTTTTTCAGGCTCCAGGCAAGGGAAGCACATCTAACCCTTACTATGCAATGCTCAGGTGGGGGTTAGCTCCAATTGCATGTTGGGAAATACAGGCATTATATGCCATATTCAGGATCTGAGTTGGGGGGTTGGAGGCATGGTCTTCAAACTGGAGTCAGTGGTTCGAACACCCCCCCAATATATTGTAAGTGAAAAGAAAGAAGAACAGACTTCCTTCCTCTGTCAAGTATGCACATAGTCACACACTTTAAAGCAGTCTTACGTAATCCATGGACGCCAAAATGGGGAAATAGGGGATACAGTCTGTGTCAATTTTGTATTCACTTTAATTACGCTCTAACAAGCCCCTATGAGACACACATGCACACACTCACACACACAAGGGCACAAAGAAACAGGAGCAAACGCACACACAGTACAAATTCACACACACACATTTACTCATGCCCCCACCACACACATTCACACACACACAAAATAAAAAGTTGCAAACACACAAAGCACATGCACGTAAGCACACACACACACACACACACACACACACACACACACACACACACACACACACACACACACACACACACACACACACACACACACACACACACACACACTCTCACTCTCTCTCACATTCTCACACATACCTGCTCTCTCTTTTCTCTCTCTCTCTCTCTCACACACACATTCTCTGTCTCTGTGCCTCACATTGTCACCCACACACACACACACACACACACACATACGCTCGCTCTCTCTCACTCACTCACTCACTCACTCACACACACACACACACACACTTGCTCTCTCTCTCTCTCTCACTCACTCACTCACTCACACACACATACACTCGCTCTCTCTCACTCACTCACTCACTCACTCACTCACTCACTCACTCACTCACTCACTCACTCACTCACTCACTCACCACTCACTCACACACACACACACACACACACACACACACACACACACACACACACACACACACACACATACACTCGCTCTCTCTCACTCGCTCACTCACTCACACACATACACTCGCTCTCTCTCACTCACTCACTCACTCACACACACACACACACACACACACACACACGCACACTTTTGGTATAATGCTTTCACAGCCTGCTGCTCCTCTGAGGCCAGAGGGTGAAAGGCAGGCCCTCGGTCGCTATGACAGCCTCGGTCGCCATGACAGCCCTGCATCACCGACCCCTTTCACCCGTCTGCCGCTCCCATCCTCTCATGGAAATGAGGCTTGTCCATCTCTGCTGATCTCCGGCTTAAATACATCTGTGTGGAAAAAAAAAAATCTGCATTGTCTGAACTGTTAACAAATTCCCCTCCTGACAACTGTTCAATTATTTAATAGGAGAAAGGGAACAAAGCTTCAGTTAATTTGGCAAATAGACGATAACACTTCAGAAAAATGGAATTACAGTTCCATGCTAAGAATATTATCTGATTAATCATTCGTGTGGGCCCCAAAATGTTCTAATCCATGTATCCAATTAGGGCAGAAAAGCAAACAGCTAATCCCTAATTACTTACAGTGATGAATTGACCAACATGCTCATTCTATTGTGGTGCTACTACTCTTCAAATTGGACATGAGAAATCTCATTTGACCAGAACCAGCTTGATAGTACGTCTTTAAAGAGAATTAAAATGACATTCCCATTCATTTTAATTCCTAAATCATGCATCGCCTCTACAGCAGAAGAGCAGTCAACCCACCTCACATATTCAGCCAGCAAAAAAAAAAACCCTTGAAACTGATTTAATCTAATTTTGCTTCTTAAAATGCTACTAATATTGGGATGTGAAATTAACTCCATACTTTAAAAATCAATTAAGCTTGGCCGCTTACCATGGCAAACAGAGAGGGCACAGGGGAGATTACAGCCCAGCTAAAGTGAGAATTTCTTAGACTGAGACAATTAATTACTGAAGTCTCCAAGAAAGCACCCTCAGAAGAACTCAGAAGGACAGAAGAGCTCTTAAGATGTTCACAAAGGGCCTTCATTTTTATCTGCTCTTGTTCCAAGAAAAAGCGTTTTGAGATGTGGTTTGGTTTTTTTTTTTTTTTTCGGGAGAGCTCATTTACTTCTAGTGCTTTGATATAACTGCACTTCAAAAAAAAAAAAAAAAAAAAAAAAGATTAACCCCGGCGTGCCTGCACACAATAGCTCTCAGGCCTTGGGGCGCACCACTGCGAGGGCTGTATCTCCATCCTCACCAGAGACAGCACCGCGCGACGCGTCACTCAGGGCTCGGCTGTTTCCAAAGGCCCCAGCAAAACAATCAGCGGTAAGCGCGCGCCCAGAAGAACGGCAAACTCCTCTAAAACCAATGCCCCTCAAGGCTAATCTCTGATTTTTTTTTCTGGCCAGCAAACACCAAAGTACAGAATTTCAATCATCTGCCGCAAAACTGGGACCACAGTTCAGGGATAGGCCTTCATTTCTCTACTGATAAACCAAGAAAGTAGCATTACTACTTCACCTAGCTGCACTGGATCATGCTTCAGTGACTATTAACTTTCTCCTAAATACAGCATATGTTACTCTATTTCTAACAAAACAATCTATCAAATGACATGATGTATTGCCAAATTCAGGCTACATATTCCCACAAAACTTGACTAGGCAATCTTTTTCATTTTCAAGTTCTGTTTTTTCAACCTTGGGTGGGGAGGGGCTGAGTTCATTACATGGAACCACGGTCGTACCTGAGGTACCTGGGCTAGAGAGGTGGGCTGAGATAACACCTTCCTTGTTTTTCCGATTTCCGAAAACTTCCGGGTTCACGGATTCGTGGGCATACTGTTGTTTTTGGCCACTTTTTGACCTCAGTCACCTTCAATACATAAACATAATTGCTCGGCTTGTGATATTTGAACTAAGATGATCAGCTGTAAACCCTATTTATTTATTGTTTTAAACCCCATTGTTTAATTACATTAGTTGGTAACCCCCAAATTAATTAATTACATGGATGAAGGCATTTCAATTTTAAAAATCTAAGGAATGGCTGTATTTTGCTCGGAAATGGGTTGGCACTGAAGGATTATTGGGTCCGTTTCTGCAATCTCTAATGAGATTGTTCAAAATAGCCTATTTGGCGGCTTTTTGGTGATGTGTTTACTTAGCCTAAATGTATTAAATTAAAGATCAACGGATGATTTAATTAACCGTCCCAACAGACTGGTTGTTTAAGGTCTCTTCACTACAGACAAATTCTTTGATGTCATCGTAGGCTTTTTCAGTTGACAAGTGAGGAATTCAGTCGACTTTCTGAAGACTATCCATACCACAGCTGGAAATGTTTGATCATTCTTAGCAACTGAAGAGACGCGATTCAGACCGACCGTGCTGTTTATGCACGTGTACCACAGAAAATGGCACCGTTTTGATTTGTTTACAGTAAAGACTCGGGTATTTCTTTTCCGCTAAGTGATGACGGTTTTGTTGTATAGATTGTACAGGGGCTGCAGAAAACACGATGTGTTAATAATTTCTTTCTCTCTGTTGCCATCTTGTGGTGGAATGCTATGCGGCTCACTCAAATGTGCTTATTTGGCAAGTGAAGTGGATGTTTTCCCATTTTGTGTGACAATAGCACACATTTCACGGTAATTAAATAGGGGTGCTTGCAGTTGTCTGTGAAGCCAGTGAACCTGTCTTGTACTAGTATTGAAATATTAGACCTACATGTAATGCTGGAGATCTGGGGGCAAATGCAACTACGCCATAATGCTTCTGTCTCTTGTTTAAGAGACATGAAGAGATGTCATTAAAACATGATGATGACTAACAATTACATTTGAATGACACAACTTTAAAAGGACTGTAAATGCCACCAAAGACTCAAGACTTGTCCTCTATGATATTACAGTCACAGATAAACTAAGTCTGCTCAGTTCAAGAAAAAAAAAACAGCATCTCAGTGTTTTTGCATATAAAACACTGCGTCAAACGCCCAGTTTATTGGTTACCCAATTTCCCCCGTGCCGGAATTACGAGTCAGATTTGTCACTTTATGGGTGATATTTGTTAACACCTTCAAAGTTGCCAGTTGGCCTATGATGTCATTAAAGTTGGTTGCCAGTGGGGTGGGGGCGGGGCCTCGGGCAGGAAGCTGAGCGCTGATCAAACAGACAGGCGTCACATCCGTCAGATGGCGATACTTAGCAGGAATCGCACGCTGGAGGGCATCAAGTTGAAAGATGACATTAACAATAGAAACTGAGAGAACCGAGGGTAGAGTTCTCGGGGTCACAAAACTCTAAGATTCTCAATTGCATACGGGCGGCAGTGCAGAATAACGGTCAGGGAAGTGGGCTTGCTGCAGGGTCAATTACCAGGTGAAACAGTCTATGTACGTTTAAGCAAGGTGATTAGCCTGCATCGATTTGGTAAACATCACAGAAGCCGTGGTTTTACTGTAGAAAGTACCTATGTCGCTCTGGATAAGAGAGTTCGTCTGCTTAATGCAATCGAAGAATGCCATTGTTTCTAAACCAAACCTTACAGCACAGCAGCAGACGCTATACTGAAAACCAAATGAAAGTCGAATAGCAATATTACAGCTACTGTATCACATGGCCTTGCCACACAGCTGTCCACATTCTACAAAATAGTTTTTTTATGCTGTTAAGAGTTTTACAGTATTACATTTGAAAAGCAAACTGCAATAGACAGGAAGAGTTGCATCTGTTTATCCAAACAAGTATTCTATTTCGTAAAATATCAAACATATCGGGATATATAATCTATTGTGTCTTCAGTACTACGGGCATGTTTATTTGGGGAGAAAACAGGATATTTATTTTTGTTGGTTTTCACCGTTTTACCTTCAGGTATCGAAATTTGACATGCACCATGAAATATAATGAAGTTAATTGGATTGAAACATTCAGCAGAGTACTGTGCAAATGCTAAACACAAAGCGAGCTTTGAGATCTATTTGCATATTTATGAAGGCAGTACCGGGTGAGGAAAGGGTAGCCAGCTTTTTCAAGCTTTTAGAGAACGTTTATTTGTTGCTGGTTGTTACTAATAGTTCACCTATTTGGATTGACATCAATTGTGGCTTTTTCAGGTGGTATAATAATTTGATTCAGTTGGCGATTATATTTTAATTTGACAATTAAGAATTGAGAGTAGGTGCGAAAGCCGTCATCATTTATAAACACCGTGCGCAGACTGAATTCTGAACATTTCACCCAACACACTGGAGGTGAAGAACAGAGAAATGTTTCTCCGTATGCCTGCAGGTGTCGCTGTGTCCCAATTTGTGATTGTTGTTCTCTGTGAACATGTTACTAAGGAAAAAAATATCATTGCATGTGCCGTTTTTGAAACAGAGAATGAACTCATATGGAATGTTGTGTCAATATAATGAGAAATATGTTTAGCAGGGTTGTGAGGTCTGATCTACCATACGCACAAAGCTTCAACGCCCTGCAAATCAAAGATCAAAATCAGTCCCGCACTCCTGAATCGACAGAATTTTAAACTGCAGATGTGAACTGACTGGAGAGGATCGCCAAATACAGACCTCTTTGGGCGTATCTGGCGGGAATGGCATCTGACTCTCGCATTCGGGGCTTTAAGATGCAACTCGGGTTGTTGGCACCACACGTTTTATGCCTTATGACATAGCCTTGGATATTACATTCATATCAACAAAAAATAACACAAAGAACAGCTCACCTCCAGTGTCTTTGTGGATATTTAATTCCCTGAAATATCACAAATAATGTATGAAAAGTTCAATTTTAGATGACACAGTGTCTCTTTATTATCCATTGATACACAGCTTGTATTAATAATGCTACTAGTAGTACTACTTCTAATAATGATAAATTGCCAATAACTTATACAACAGAACATTTCATACAGTCCTCTGATAGTGCTTTTTACTGAAAACGACTCTGCACAATGAAAAAGGCAGATGCAAGCACAACCTGCTGATGTAAACTGAAATGAAATTATTTACTGTGTGTGAGTGAACATGATTGAGGCATGGGGTTGGAGACCGGGTTTGAGCGGCCGGGGGTGGAGGCACAGCGGGGTGGGGGGGGGGTGAGAGGTGTGTGTGTGTGTGTGTGTGTGTGTGTGTGTGTGGGGTGGGGGAGGGGTGAGGATGTGGGGCACAGTGGCAGCAGAGTATGAGTTATTTCAGAATACTAATGTGTCTTTTGATCTTCTCTGGCTCAAAAAAAAAAAAGAAGAAAAAAATTCAAAATTGTCACGTGCCAAATTCATTGTTGTATCATTTTCAATTCCTTGTTAGTTTCAGGCATTTGAGCCCTACCCAAAATAACAAAGTTAATGAAATAAAAACCGAGCATTTCTACATATATACATCCATACTAAATTGCTCTGCATTTTCTTTAACCGTGATAAATCCACTGAGAGCCAATTACAGGAGGTTTCTGGGCATTTTTTTCCAAGTGCATCCTAAAAGACTAATTAATTTTTCATGTAAAAATACAATTAATTGATATTTTTATGGAATGTCTCATGCATTTCATTACAATAATTGGTCTTGTTGTACAAATCTGTTTCAAGTTTGCCTTGACACACAAAAAGGCATATGACTGATGTGTTATTCAGCAGAGGCCATTAGAGAAAGGCCCCATTAGGTTTCTGTTCACCCCCCCAACAAAATCAATGTTAAAGTAAACAAAACTGACATAATTTGCCACAAATTTCATTCATTATTTATCGAGGCTGGTGTATTTGAATTGCTACTTGGAAGTTTTTTGTTTTGTACAGTCATTTGACTGCGCTACCACAATTAAGACACACGTCTCCGGTGGTTATGCAAATAAGCAAAACTGAAACGCCGCCAATTTTCCCTTCCATTTTTCAGCGAGTCTTCATTTTAATAAAGTAATTTTTTAAAAATAATGCTGAAATGACTTTTAAGCGAAGTGCTTGTGCATTATCTCTGCCTTGGCTGTGGATCTGGATTGTTGACGTATCCATTAAATATGAGAGACTGAATTGGGCAGATGCTTGTTTATGCATTATAGACTCTCCCCGCTGTCTCCTTTTTAATTTGGAGCTTTTGCGTTTGTCTTTTTTTCTTTGTTTGCCTTTTGTTGTTCTGGCTGTGGTGTACTGTGGAAAATAATGAACTAAGACTTACACAGATGTATATATATGCATATTAAAATTGTGTTTGGTATACAAACTGCAGTTGGGCAGATAGTTTTAATAGGCAGCAACTTGCAACGTGTGTGCGTTAAAAGTGGCTGGTAGACTGTCTTGTTTGACATTAAGTAAGTTAAATAACGTGGTCTAAAAGGGGAGCTGAAGGACCGCAGGTTTATGTAGTGCACAGGGCTGTTGCATTGGCTTGTTGCATTAAGGCAGCGGGACACGCGCTCTGGGAATAGGTCAGTGCTCTCCAGCTTAGCCTGTTTACAGAGGCTGTGCGTCTTAGCGCTGGAGGTGTTAGCACCTCGGGGACCGCGGGTCACCCCCGCGTCTGCTACACACACCATTTGCCAGGGCTGGAGCTGAGCGCTAAGCGCTAAGCCCCTCTGCGGCTTTGCAGGCAGCCCAAATGGCTTAAATTAAACGTCACCTTTGCAGATTGCATCTGGCCTCGCGTCCCCTCGGGGGTGAAACAGACACCTCTGTCGGGTTTTAAGGGACCAGTTTGGGGGGGGATAGCAGGGGTGGGGTGGGGGTGAGGGTGGCTGGGGAGGATGGGGGGTGGGGGGGTTGGGGGGATGTACAGCTTGAAAACAAATTGACAGGATTGTCCCTTGTTATGCTTCACTCCATTCATCGTTTTATTTATTCAAAACTCTCTGAGAATACTGTGTATATCTTCTCTGCTTCTCTACTCACAGACCAGCCCTGGCCAGCAGAAATGCATTGTCTCTGTAATTCAGTGCTGCAGCTCTGGCCACCGTGGAGCCCACATGAATGGAGACAGACCAGTCAAAGCAGCATTCAAACAGAATTTCTGTCTTATGCTAGTGTTGGGTGCCAGGCGTGTGCTTATGTGTAGGTTTCTGCACCAGTGCCACCAGTGTTTCACCATCAACTCGCACATCGCAAGATATAAAGCACACCTAAAATATTTGCTAACTGCATGTATAATTTTTTTTTTTGAAGGGGGGGATATCATTTTTGAGGAATATCTTCCTAGAGTTCGAAGGCATTTGCACAGTATATTTTGGGCACAAGCCTTCACAGAATGTTATCATCAGTCGATCCTGCTTTGCGGGAGATTGCGTTCACACAGTGCATGAATCTGACTCATGTGTATAAACTGGCATTGAACAAACATGTAAAATGGCTCTTGGCTGGAATGTGGGCAGAGTTCACCACGTTCCCCGCGGCTGAGAGTTCCTGGTATTCCCCTCCTTAATTAAACGCATTTCTGCTGTGGGGCAGATGGCCGGCCCTCTGCCTTTAATGCTCTTACTGCCACCACCCACATCTCTTAGCTGTGATCTCAAGCGATCAGCGCGTCCTAAGAGGCAAACAAGCATATCAATCCGAGGTAACAAGAGGCTAATTAAAGGCTGGGAATCATTCCCCTCAGTCTAGCTCCATGTTTCCACAAAGCGCAAAATTCTGAATGTATCCTGGGCGATCGTCTCTTATTGCAGTTACCCAGAGGCAGGAAATAGTCGCTCCATTTCGAAATGAAAAACTGCATTCAAATCATACCCAACCTGAGGTTTTATTCATCATATGCAATTATTTGACCTGCACTTTTGAAATCAAGTGTTTATGCATGTATGTGATTAAATGTTTCATTCATTTTGTACATAGCCTGTTAAACATATGCACGTGCAGTAATTCTATATTTTCATGTTTTTAATGATACTTTAGAACATTGACAGTTGGCCTAATGAAGTGGACATTAACACATAAGTAGCTTTGATCTCATCCTAAACACAAGATAATCTTGAAATCTTTATGATCGTCTTAGTAGCAAACAACTCATTCTGTCTAATTGTTTGACATTAATTATCCTTGGAATCCCCTGGCACTGAGAAGGCAGAGTCCAGATATCCATGCATTCAGTCTGCATAAACCTGTCTGCATGGGACGGATTAATCACTCGGCGTCCATGAAGTCTGCAGCCAGCATGTCTAAACCCAGTGTGGCTCCACCTGCACCTCAGCTACCTCCAGAAAACACACACCCATGTTCTGTCACATGCCCATCATCCTGATTTAATAGGCTTTTAAGATCTGGGTGGGTGAGGATGGATGTTGGGTTAGACTTTGTTAACTTCAGTAGGGCCCTTCTAACCATCAGCTAGACAACCCATGTTATAACCACCGCAGAAACTAATAAGCTAGAATTTCACACATATAGCCTCCATTGTGTTTCAGTTACATTGCATTATGATTATGTTCTTTAGCAAATGGCCTTTCCACTTAGTCAGTGTAGGAGAACTTAAATGCATTCAAAAGATTTATCTGAGTGACGGTAGCAGACCTGGCCTACAAAATTCCCAGACTACTGAGGATATGCTGTATGAAACATGCACTAATACAAATGAACTAAACTACCCTGAACTGATGATGGCTTGGAAGATGTATGGATCATCAATGAATGAATAAGAGCATCTTTCGATATTTTTCTGTTAATTTAATCTTAGATCATATTAATATTTTGCAGAATAGTGTAAAGAATTTTCCTGTTTTGTGTTGTTTTTAATTGTACTTTGCTGTTGTAGCAGGATTGACTAATGTGATGATGATGATGATGATGATGATGATGATGATTATATGACTGTCATATAAGACGTTGGTGTTGGCTCATGGTCTTTGTTCTGCCAAAATGCCAAATTGCCACATGCAGTCAATCAATACAAATTCTGAGAATTCACAATAATAAACCCTAATAAGAAAACCATAAAAAATCTTGCACTCTAAGAAAATATATTTTTGGTACTGTATAGAATAATCAAAAAATCCATCTGGTGCCACAGAACTGGGCCATAGAAAACAAACTGGTCATTGATTGTTCTATAAAGAACCAAAAATATTCTCCAAAGATTATGAACAAAAAAAACCCTTTTTGGGTGCTGTTTAGGGCAATTTTTCGGACTGTGCTATCACCAAAAATGTAAAATACCATCAGTCTGTTCTAAGATGCAGTCTGGAGAGAAGAGTCTGTGGAATAAGTGGAGGTGGGTAGCTTCACTCCTGGCCAGCTAGTGTGTATTCAGCTTTTTGTTTCTTCCATTTGCCCTTGCACAGCCAGCCAGTTGGCCAAAGAAGACACACCACCCACTGGTTCATTCATAGATTAAACCACTGCAAAGCATTTCATCTTGGCATATCAAGACATTTACACGGGTCATTGAAGTGATTGATCAATTGAATTGATTTGCTATTCATAACATTCAAGAGGGAGTTCTATCCAGAAACATTAAATACCGCCTGATATACCGAATACAACATACACTGGGAAAAAAACATGGCTTTTCACACCATAATTATGAAACCTTATTATGAGACAAATATGAGCCAGCTCTAGTAAATGCTATAGGCTAGTCATCTTCACACATTCGAGGCTAATAAACCATATCGACGCTCTTTACAAACACGGCTTATTCATAAAATACTTCTCAAAACCCCCTGGGCATTGATTCAAATGTGGTTAGGATTTAATGGATCCTGGTCCACGGTTAGTATGACACGTTGGTTAATATTTGTTTTGTCAACGTTAACAGAAAATGTTAATTTGGAACGCAGATCAAGTAGTCTACCAAATCTTAACGCACCCCGAGATTGGTATCTTCCTCTGAGATTAAAACATTATAAAATGATTGATACAGTCTACATATAGGCCTATTATAAATACTCTTTTTAGAAACATGTTCCATTAGCGGACAATAACAACCAATTAGATTCGGCATGAACGTGAAAACCGGGTTACGAGGTTCAGCCAAGAGCCGAGGAGTTTACAAATAACGGATCAGAGATTCTTTTGTCTTTGTTCAAGGGATTTCGGACCTTCGTTTCAATGGCACTTTATTTGACGCTGCGTGAGGCGACAATCTAACAGCGGATTTAGGTTTCAGTCGGGTACCATATGTTAACCGAGGTAACAGGTTGGAGTCGGCAGTAGTGAAGCAATTCACTGAAGACAAGGTCCTTTCTACAATTTGCAATCAATTACTTGATAATGAAACCCCGGGGGAGTTTGAAACGGAGATGATCAAACGCAGTAGTTCAGCGTCGTCACTGCAAAGCACAGCGAAGCGTGGAAATCCCTGTGAGTCCAATCCATGTGGGGCTGACGGGACATTTCAGAACAAACCCCTCTGAACTAGCCCACAGCTGAGGCGCCTGGAACCAGAAACAAATAATGGGGCTCATTGTTCTATTTACATAGAGCAGTCTATATAACTATTACTTTGAGAAGGGTCGTCACAGTCGACTACTGTTTTCTATGTTTGGCATGCGGCCCAAGTTTAAAGTAAGCCTCGCAAAGGATCAAGTTTTAATTAGGCCTCGCAGAGCCTTCACATCTTTACAGCTTTTCCCCTCATTTTGAGGATGTGTAGGCTCGATAAAGCCTATTCATAGGCATTCTCAGTGACACATAACATTACACAACAACAATGACAACAACTATTTTTAAACAATCACACAACTGATTCATAGTAAGTTTTTTTAGAAATTTTTTATCTGTGTTTATCACACCACGGATTGCCCAGTAGCCTGGACCGATCTTCTTTATATTAATCCTTGTTGTTAAGCTGTTCTCTCCTTCCTGGTTAAAAAAGGAGCTTGTTTCTGTAGACAGACACAACGGGATTTCAGAAAGCCCGTGTAAATGAGATCCAGTCAAGAGTCGTAATTGGCTAAGTGACAAAAACTCTAAATTCGGCGACTTAACTTAGCACAGCAAAATTAACCTATTCAGGCCGCCCACATTGTGTACGCTTTATGTAATCGATGTAGAACTTCACTGCATTTTTGCATCCAGGCGTGGCTCTCTCTTTAATTTATCTATGAGATCCAGTTCTTTTTCCAGACTCAGATCACCCACTCCACCTATACCTTCCATATGAAGTTATCTATACAGGACACCTCAAAATTTAACATAATTGCATTACAACACTAGTAAACATTAAAGTTCCTCTGTCACCGCGCCTTGTGAACTATGAGAGATTTTAATCAACCAACGATAGGAGGAGGGGATCTGCTCTTTGGTGTTTTGTTTTTGTAAATATCCTCTCACATCTATCTCATATAAATAGAAGTTGTTAAATTGCTGCGTTATAATATGATATATGTAATCCCAATGATGATGCTATAATCGTGTTGTCTCCTGGTACCCGAGGCCGTAAATGTTTCAAACCCGCTTCACCAGAGAGCCTCTTGTCTTGCTGAACAGTGTGCTACATTTCAGCTGCACGGATGCTGCTCTGGTATCTGTGAGGACTCCGTCCATTTGTGGCGCATCACTGAAGGAATAATCAGATGAATTGTGAAACGTTAAAATGTTTTTTATTTGTGTTCCACTTGTGATATGTATGTAAAGCGTGTTTTGTCACATGTGTATATCATGTAATAACATGTTGTCATGTTAACGTTACAGGTGTTCAAATTCACATATATAGCCTACAGATATATATTTTCCGAGTGAAATACTGAAATCCGTGTTATTTTCTGTACAAGCAGATCTTACATTACAACATAGTTTCATTTTAGTTTTATTTTGTACTGGAGATAAGAGACATGCCCTTTGGAATGTTTTGGTTTCATTTTAAAATTGAACAGCATTTGACGTTAAAGAGACTTAAGTCCGTTTTGATTGAGCCACACATTCCTTTAAAGAGACTAAGCGCGTCTGATTGAGTGCAGCCCTTGATGTTTACTCAGGACTCGCTCACACCCATTAAACGTTTTAAAGTTCGTCATTAGTGTCAGATCAGGTCGCCTAGTTGGAACAAAGAACTTTCACCTCCTACTTGTGCCCTCCCAAGTAGTCACACAAGTGGCTTGACAATAGAATTAGCACAAACTTGTTAAAGAGGTAACACCTCATCCCCCTGTCGGGAAACATCAATTTGGGCGACAAAAGTGGCATCCCATGTGCCGTATGCTGTTTATTGGGTATCCCATTCTAGAGCAAGTGCAGTGACAAAAGGCGAGCATCAAGCGGTCAAGTCTGATAAACTAAGGGTGACTATAAACAACTTAAAAATAAACGAGTTTAAAATAAATTACTGTTGGGTTTTGAACAAAAATAACTTGAAATTCAAAATGAATGACCAATGAGCTCATTTTGACATCTCTATCAGTTATAAAGAGCACAGATGATCTTGCACTCACATTTACTCATATATTGATACTTTTAATGAATGAGCCGAAGGACGTAGACCCAGTTAATAACATGGAAAAACACTGTGGTCCCAGTTGATTCATAATCACTTTCATGGCACCTAAGCGCCTAATCCAGGTATTTAGAAAAGTTTAACACATTAGTGGAGTTGAGCTCCACGCGATTTGCCGTTGCACGGATTTCTGGCAGATGGCTGTGGACCCAGTCCCACCCTTTGCAGACACTCCATAGAGCCAAAATTCCTCAACTAATCCGTGCATTTACAAGGAACAGACAACTCAATGCCACTCTGGGTGCAGACTGTCTCTAATTCTAGGTTACTTGGCCATTAACGACTTTATTTAAACCGCAACACTCTGTCGACTTTAGAATTATAGGCTATTAAGTGTGAAGTAGCTGTCTTGAGTTATGTGTGTCTCATCTTGGCATTCATGGATACTTGAGAATCGTTTAGTGCTACATTCCCTCCTCATTCGTCCGTTCAGTATAAGATTGCATGTTCTACAAATTACAAAAATGGTCTGCGTTTCATTTTAATTTTTCTACATTTATCTCACAACATGTACTTAAATGCCTGCAATGTAATGAAAAATGAACTAAATTGTTATCTTAACTACAATACGCATTAACATATGTAATATTTTTAGAAATTCTATGTCATAATTATTAATGCAAATAAAACCCAAAAATCGTTAAATCTAAAACTGCTCGCACAATATCAGTCATTAATGGGTACACGGAGTTGGAACTTAGATTCATGGCATGTCGAGGTTCTGTTGAGTTCTGTTCTTCAGTTTTTTTTTTTTTTTTTTTTTAAACCAAGGACTTGATACTATTTAGATAAATGTCATTCTCTTGGAGCCAACGTTTACGCATATATCATTTTTTAGTAAATATTTCACATTTGTTAAGTTTTAAAACAAGTCATTTTAACGAGACCATTTGTATAACAAATTGAAAACCTTTTTGCCGTTTGCAAGGGAGGAACAAATCTCTCCTGTTGGACAAAGTACCTTTTGGCAGATCAGCGAAAGATCATTGGTCAATAGGCGAGCTGATTTGCATAGGGCACGTGTTAAATCCACATACAGTTCTACAAACAGGACTGTGAGGATCAGAAGGCAGTGTGGTCGCGTGCTGGGCGTCGCAAGGAAAACGTGACTAAAAGTTATTTTCCGTTTTATGATTTATCAAACGCATTTAACATGAGTGAGCAGATAACACAAAGTGTGTGCGTCCTATTCCTCGTTTCGCTATGCATGGTGGAATGCACAACTACAAAGTACCATACATATGAGGAGGACGCCCCAGGCACGGAGATTGGAAATCTGTCGCAGGATTTGAAGATTGATCCAGCCGAAGACCCCCAGACAAGTTTCCGTTTCATGCAGAAGCCAAACTCGTCTCTCATCCAGATGAGGCAGATTGATGGCCTCCTCACTGTCGGGGAGATCATTGACCGGGAGCAGCTGTGTCCTCGCTCGCCCCAGTGTTTTATCAGCTTTGACGTCGTCGCTTTCTCCAAGGAAAAGTTCCTGCTGATTCACGTGGAGATCGAGGTGAAAGACATCAATGACAACTCCCCCAAGTTTCCACAGAATGAGACGTGTTTGGAGATTTCGGAGAATGTGGCCGTGGGCTCGCGATTCCCGCTGGACGTAGCGGTGGATCAGGACGTGGGAAGCAATTACATTCAGAGTTATCAGATTTCTTTCAGCAGCCACTTTCGTATCGAGGTGCGGGACGGGAACGATGGGGTTAAACAAGCCGAGTTGGTTTTAGTGAAAAGACTGGACAGGGAAGCTGAAGATTCGTACACTATTCAGGTGTCGGCAATGGACGGTGGGAGTCCACCTAGGACGGGCTCAATGACGGTTCATATCAGAGTACTGGACTTCAACGACAACAGCCCGACTTTCGAGCACAGTTCCTTGAAAGTTGAGCTTTATGAAGACGCACCAGTGGGATTTCTCCTCCTGAGGGTGCACGCATTTGATCCGGACGATGGGATCAACGGTGAGGTGGTGTACGGTTTTGTCGAAGACTCCCTGGACGAGGTAAAGCAGGTGTTTCAAATAGATCCGTTTTCTGGCGCCGTGACTTTAAAGAGTTTGGTTGATTATGAGACAAAGAGGTCGTATGAACTGAGCATCCAGGCTTATGATTTGGGCGTAAACTCTGTCCCGTCCACCTGTAAAGTCGTTGTAGAAATTGTGGATGTGAACGACAACGCACCTGAAATCAGCATCAAACCGATGACTTCTTCGAGCGACGGGGTGGCATACATCACGGAAGCCGCAGCCGAGGAGAGTTTCGTGGCTTTGATCAGCACCTCGGACAGGGACTCCGGATCCAACGGGTACGTGCGCAGCAGCCTGCACGGGCACGAGCACTTCAAGCTGCAGGTGGCTTACGGTGACACTGTCATGATAGTGACCACAACGACTCTGGACAGGGAGAGGGTCCCAGAGTACAACCTCACCATAGTGGCCGAGGACCTGGGATCTCCACCTTTCAAAACCCTCAAACACTACACCATCAGGGTGACTGACGAAAACGACAACCCCCCGCTCTTCAGTAAGGCTGTCTATGAAGTTTCTGTCTTGGAGAACAATGTCCCTGGCTCCTACATCACCACAGTTGTTGCTCGTGATAGCGACATGGGCGACAACAGCAAAGTCACCTACCAGCTAATAGACGGGGATGCGGTCGGTGGTTCGCCTTTATCAACCTTTGTCTCTGTAGACCCGGTTTCAGGGTCTCTGTACACGGTGAGGTCTTTTAATTACGAACTAGTGAAGCAAATTGAAGTTGTCATTCAAGCAACTGACAGAGGTTCCCCTCCGTTGTCAAGTACTGCCTTAATAAGAATAAAAGTGATTGACCAAAATGACAATTCGCCTTATATAACACATCCAGTTCTGTATAACGAATCTGCTGACGTTCCCATACCATTCAATGCCCCACCTGGTTACCTTGTGCTTCGAGTTCAGGCTCGAGATCCGGACGAGGGTGTGAACAGCGAGCTCACCTACAGAATTTTAGAGGACGAACACATGCTTTTTTCAATTAACAAGGAGAGCGGTGAAATTGTTCTGAAGTACGGTCTGACTTTTGTCTGCGGGGAAGTGTTGCGGCTCAAGATTGCTGTCAGCGACAATGGGAGGTCTCCACTCACGACCAGCGCCACTCTCAGGTTCTTGGTGACAGAAATGCAGCCCCTGGAAGATCAGATTGTCGCAGTTGTGCAGTCCGGCGACGAAGAGCAGTTCGACTTCTCTTTGGTCATTATCATCATGCTCAGCGGGGGTTGCGCGCTGTTGCTTATAGCAATTGTGTCCGTCGCCCTGTCTTGCAAATTAAACCGGAAAGGAAGGAACTATGACTCAAAGAAGGAAACGGCGCGTGACCCGTTCGGACTGAGCCATCTCCCCATGGCCAGCTCAAAAGATCCCAGCGTGTTCTCTGGACCCACGGTCCTGGCCAACGACCAGATTGCGTCATCGAGCCATGACTCAAGCGGCCTGTACCAGGAAAGAAGCGGAGATTCGCAGACTAAGGTAAGTGACTGAATCAAAAAAGCAACTGGCATCATATTTTCTTCCAGCGTTTCACTGGCCAAAAACGCATTAGGCTTTTTCCTAAAGATAAAATGTGTTTTTTTTTTATTCCACAGGTGTTCCTTCCCTCTTTCACCAAACCCTTTGAACAGGTGGCTCTATGGCAGAATTACAGTCTGCAGCTGAGGTAAGACCCTGAACACACCTGTCTGTGAATAACTGAAAAGGTTGTCCCATTGGCCCTTTCATGTATCCAGGACATAACAGCATCTATAATGGGCACCAATCCCCTCATCTGTGTTTGTGTAATATGCTGAGTGACCCTAAAGCATTACACATTCAAGCAATATCTGTACAGGTGAATAGAAACAGCCTGATTCAGTCCACAGTGTCACTAGTGGTAATGTCAGCCATGTTATGTAGCACAAGAAAGAATTGCTCAAATGAGGCTGAGCACACTGACATGCAGTAGATTTATAAAGTCAGATTTATTTAGATTTGATTTAGTTTATGAAATGCAGTATGTTTGCAGAGTTTTCTGTTGTGATACTGCAGTGAATAGGATTAGGTGAGTGTGAACACATGGGGATTGTTTTAGGGGCAATGAATAGAGTTTAAAACATATTGTATTTCTCAAATTAATGCAGTGGCTTAAACCACTGCACGTTTTAAAAATAAAAAGATACATTCAAAAAGATTTCTCTTGACACATTGGACTATTGAGAATGAGAGAATGAATTAATATTTTTATCAAATCTGTTTGGGGCTATTGTTTGAGAACAGGGTGCACACTCCTGCAAATAGGTCAAAGAAGGGTTTTTTTTTTGTCCTGTTTTGTTGTTTGTTTTTTGGCCAGATGCTGGCTGATGGTATTATTTGTGACAGTCGCGCATCAATAATCAGATAGGCAATGTGGCGCAGTGGTGCGAGGCTTAATGTACTTCCCCTCAATCGCAGTGGTGGCACGGGCAACACGGACCAGCTGAGCGTGAAGGACAGCGGGAAGGGGGACAGCGACTTCAATGACAGTGACTCCGACATCAGCGGGGATGGGTGCAGAAAAAACCCCGGCGCTTTTCACCCGCGGGCGAACAGTGAGTGTTCTGACCTCCGCGTTCGATCCGCAAAAAAACAATTTTTCTTTGTCGAGATTTGGGTTCATAAAGCTGAACAATACAAGTAACCCACGCTCAGGAGTCAAGAGTAAGAGCCAATCAAGCACACTTAGTCTTAACTTTTACTGGCAGTTGGGTAAGAGGGTTACGCTTGTTCTCTACGAGAACATTTTTAGCAGTTTCATTGTAAAATAATTTTCATTGCTGATTGCTGAATCTTCCATACTGTTTCCATACTCATAAAATGAGCCCTTGCATTTAATTTTGAGCCATAATTAAGCACAAATGTTGACTGAAATTGTTGGCTGGAGTGGATTGGGTTGAATACAGCCATAGTATTTGTTTAAATCCCTACTTGCCCCAGGAAGAAATTACAACAAGAATATTCACAGAGATTAGTTTCAATGACAATTGAGAGCTGGGAGCAGATTTGCATTGCCTTTAGTATTCGCTTTACTTGTCAATGCAGGCTTCACCGTTACCACATGTTTCCCTCATGTGCTTATATTCTGCTAAATACTCCCTCAGATAGTCTCTGCTGCTACCACATATGTGCTTTGTGTCTCTGTATTTAGTTACAATGCTCCCTTTAGCCTCTGTTAATATAGGATGTGTGCATTTCTTGCTCACATTCAGCTGAAATGCTCCTGTGGATTGGTACCATTGATGCCGCACGTGTGTGTCTGGTGAACGTACACTTAGTCAAAGTACTCCCCTGCTCTGTTTCAGGCACGTTCCATACAGGCGGTTCCCTCACCATGGATCACCAGAACAGCTACTGCGTAATCCCGACCCACACCACTGTTGCCTGCGGCAACGGGTACACCATCGCTTTCTCCCAGGCTGCGGCCTACAATGGTCCCCTCCCCAGCCCCGCCTCCTGGAGACACACCGGCTATGGGACTGGCTCCCGTAGAGGCAGAAACCAGCTGCAGACCTTCCCCCGGTCAGGTGGCACGCTCCCCCCTCCGCCCCCACCCCCGCCCTACTGCCAGACTGGCCCCAGCCCTGACCCCCAGACCCAGCAGGGCCCGGACTCCTCAACAGCACCACCTCTGGCAGAGGTTGCAACTACCTTTTAATAGCAGTGTGCTGGAATCTGCGATGGGCAGCTCTGGCTTCAGAAATTAAAAGTCCTACCATGTATTTGCTCCACCCATGCACTGAACCAGCTGATTCTAATCAGCACAGCTCTTCAACCAGGTAGATGAGCTAATTAGTGAACTCACCTGGTTTTAGTGAATGGGCAGAACAAATACATGGTAGGATTTTTACTTTCTGAAGCTGGAGTTGCCCACCTCTGGCTGCAAGGCATCTTGGCATCCTACAAGAGTCAGTCATAATGAGTGAAGGTAATATAGAGGACTGGTGAAATATTTGAAACGAACTGAAAGACTTTTTTTTTTATGCGAGTCCCTTATGGTTTTGTATTCACCAAAATCTGTTAAGCACCTTGTCTGCCAGTACTTCTAATGGCAAAGCTATTCAGTTTCATTGTTAGATTTAGTGGTACATAAAAATTTATAGAGACAATTTTAGTAAGATTTACTCCTTTACACAATTACACTCCATGATCAAATGAATTTTGAAATATCTGTTGAAAATGTATGCTCTGGAAAACATTTTATATTACCAATATGTGAATACCTAAACGGATGTATATATGAGGTATGTAAATACATTTTGTATTAAATTAAAAATATATATTTTTAAATAATAAACATGTGTATTTCAGTTCTTGGTTTAAAGTGGGTTAAAAGTCTCTGAAGGTTTCTCTGAAGATTCTCTGAAGGTTTTCATTTTATACTCCTCTTCGTCGAGTATTGGTCCTTTGACCAGTTTCTGATTGTAGCCACCAAGTTATATGCCTCAGTGATATGCCATACCTTAACGTATGTACTAAATATATCGAGGCATAACATTTGTTGGTTGGTCTTAAATGTTAAATGTATGTTTTGCCTTACTCTTTAGTCCTTTATTTGTGCATTAAAGGGGGGTGAAACCGCATCGTAGGAGCCGTGCTGTGGAAAGAGCCTGAATCAAACTCTTTCTGACATTAAAACGCCTCCGCAGCCACACTCAATTATCAAAGTTATGTGCGCCGTTAAAAAAAAAAGAGCATAATAAGATAAAATTAAAAATCAGAGGGGTGACCCAGTACTCAGACTGTAAATGGTGTTCACAGATGCCAGCGCTTGTCGGGGCCAGATTTTACACTGAGATTCAGTTGCAGAAGATCGTATCGGGTGATTGTTCTTGGCCTTGCTGATCCCATATACTATCTACACAAAATAGAGATTACGTTCACTGGCTGGCTCTCTCTGTTCCACAGTCACCCCGACATTGAGAGCCCATAATAGTGTGATTCAGGGGTATGTTTGCCTTTGTTGCTTTAATAGTAAATGAGACGTGTGGCTCAGTACAGGAACATAGTCCTTGCTGGAACTCTGTGGAAGTATTGCCAACCCTAGTAACCTACAGTTAAATTGGTGCAGCTGTATGGCATGGCTCTGCGTGGGTGCTTTTTTTTATCCTTGTACTTCTGCAGTCATACAGCTTCTTAACTTGAGCAGAGGTGCTGTTTTAACTTCAAAGTCACAGTTGTTTTTGTTTAGGACTTTCTTATAAAGTGTGTTCTGTTTGTGAGCATACTGGTGCCTCATGCTTAGTGGATGCTGATATTTTGTTAAACCCAAAACTCTGGATGCTTCAAGGTCTGCATGAATACAATATTAGTATCCCCAATCGCTTCTAAATCCTTCCACATAAACAAAACAACCTTGAGGTTATACTTATTATGTAGCATCACAATGTATGTCCATTTTACTACTCTATTGTTTGTGCTGGTTCCCTGTTGGGTCAAAGGGTGAAGGCAGTGGTTTGACCCATATCAAACACAGACAGTGTGGGAAAAGGGCAAACAGTGAGAGGAGGGGTGGGCCAAACATGTCACTCTTCGGCGAACCACCCTCTGATAGTCTGACCAATAGCCTGCAGGTTCATGGCGTGGCGACTGTTGCCGCGTTAAGCGCTGCTCCCAGATGGTAAAGGGTGACAGCGTGATGGGATCTCTGGAGATCTGAATGTCTGAGTTCTGAGAGTAATCGCATCTTCGGCTGAAGAAGAGGCTGCCGTCCTGACCTGTGAGAGAGGCTGGAGGCGGGGGGCGGCTGGCGTGATGGTATAGGTGGGGGTGGGAGGTGGTTGGGGTTGTCGGGGGGCTGAGATGGAGGGGAGTTAGCACTCAGGATCAAGTCCACCTCTAAGAGGAGATTATCACTCCCTTCAAGTACAAGTAGCAGGGTAGTGGAAGGTACTTCCAGGAAGTGACATCATCATATAGCTACACCCCCTCCCAGCACACAGGAAATGAAGAGACACAATGAGCTCAACTGGCTAAAGCGATTATTTCTCATACTTTAACTCTTTGGGCTCCACAGATACGAATATTCTATAAAGCAGGCCCTTCAGCCATTCTAAGCTCATAATTTACCTACCAGTCAAGAGAATAACCAGCACTGTATCAGACTGGATACCTATCTGCCCATGAAAAATATTGAGAGCTGTATAGTTCTTTCATATTACTTTTGGTTAGTGAAATGTCTCATTAAAATTCTAAGTGATCCATGGTAGTGTTTTTTTTTTTATTTTACCAGCAGCAACTAAATAGTTGAATTATTTCAAATGTGTATGACCCAATTCTGCCAAGAAGATTAGAAAAGAGGAAATGCTGAAATATCTGTGCTGTCTTCAGTGTACCATGCTATGTTTACCGTGTTTACGCAAATCACATGTGCTTCACTTCCCCTGCTCTTAGACTGTAATGTTTGCACAGTTTGCACTCCAGCAGACCCCAGTAAGCTGGAATGATGTTACCCCATGATATTAAAGATTGAGTCATTACCTGGAGCTGGGTGAGGCTTGGAAACATTTTCGGGTTGTAACTTTGCACTGTACCACTCTATATTCTATTCTTCACCTTGTAATATAATATAATATAATATAATATAATATAATATAATATAATATAATATAATATAATATAATATAATATAATAATGTACTATGCATTATTTCAACAAGATCGTTTATTACATAAAATGAACCAACAATAAAAACATTTCATATCGTTTATTAAAGGTACAATGCATTCTTGGTGTTGTTTTGCAAATAATATTATGTGTAATATACCGGTACTAGCTCAGTTACGATAGTGAAGTCTGAACTCTACACCTCATGGGCTACGGTGTCAGAATGAATACATTTATGATACATTGAATAAGAAACAAAAAAAAAAAAAAGAAAACAAAGCGACTTTGTAACCCCATTTTGCAAGAGGCAGATGCTGAAACAAGTTTCAGTTCTGAATCTGTAACTGTTCCTAAGCCAGAGGCACAAATCCATTGTGAAGGAAGCAGTTACTACACTGTAGCTCAGTACAGAATGTTCATTGTTGCATTTTACTTAATCTCAACCTTAGATTACATTGTTATGAGAATGTTTTAGCTTCAACAGTTGGCAGTTCAATATAATGGTTTGGCAGCTCAGCTTGTAACTCAGAGGTTACAGTGTAGTATAATGGTTAGGGAGCTGGGCTTGTAGCTCAGAGGTTACAGTGCAGTATAATGGTTAGGGAGCTGGGCTTGTAGCTCAGAGGTTACAGTGCAGTATAATGGTTAGGGAGCAGGGCTTGTAGCTCAGAGGTTACAGAGTACTATAATGGTTAGGGAGCTGGGCTTGTAGCTCAGAGGTTACAGAGTACTATAATGGTTAGGGAGCTGGGCTTGTAGCTCAGAGGTTACAGTGTAGTATAATGGTTAGGGAGCTGGGCTTGTAGCTCAGGGGTTACAGTGTAGTATAATGGTTAGGGAGCTGGGCTTGTAGCTCAGAGGTTGCAGTGTAGTATAATGGTTAGGGAGCTGGGCTTGTAGCTCAGAGGTTGCAGTGTAGTGTAATGGTTAGGGAGCAGGGCTTGTAGCTCAGAGGTTACAGAGTACTATAATGGTTAGGGAGCTGGGCTTGTAGCTCAGAGGTTACAGAGTACTATAATGGTTAGGGAGCTGGGCTTGTAGCTCAGAGGTTACAGAGTACTATAATGGTTAGGGAGCTGGGCTTGTAGCTCAGAGGTTACAGAGTACTATAATGGTTAGGGAGCTGGGCTTGTAGCTCAGAGGTTACAGTGTAGTATAATGGTTAGGGAGCTGGGTTTGCAGCTCTGAGGATACTGGTTCGATGTCAAAGTAGGCCACTGCTTGTATACTTGAGCTTACTTAACCAAACTTAACCAAACTTGCTTCAGCAATCTCACCAGGTTACTGAGAATACGAGCTCAGAGGAAGATGCTACAGCCCCCCTTAGCAGAGCTTAAAGCACAGGCTGAAAAGACCCTTTCCATCTCCACACATACACTTCAAAAAAAAAAAAAAACCTCAGATCTTTTAGATGGAAGAGAAGCCAGGCTACTTCTGACCTAAAAAAAACGGAGGAGAGCTCTGCTGGTCTTCACGAAGCCATGGTGGTGTTCCCCAGGCGACCAGCTGCGCACATCTGAAGTGTGCAGTCTGCCGGTCCGTGGGCCCGAGGAATCACGTGCATGAGACCTTTGGTTTTCGGGATGCTGATGCGAAACAGGGACTTTCTCCTGGTGGGGGGCGTGTGGTGCTCGGCGTCGGCGTCGGCTGGGAGCTCATTTGGCTGAGGATGTGGCCGCTGCTGAGTTTTCTCTGTTTGATAAAAAGCGCTGGGGTTGTCAAAGACGGACTCGCTGCGAGCTGGCCGCGGGGATCCCCTCTCCCATGGGTACTTGCCGACAAAGGGGCCTGAAACATGGAGGTCACACAAAAACCACCAAATTAGTCATTTCAGTGAAAAGACTGTAATGTATTGAAGGCAGCCTGCAGATCTTGTTTTCTAGAAAAACGTCTTAACTCTGCTTACACCACAAGTTGTTTTGTATTGTTTTCCCCCTATCCGTGCAACTAATTTGCTTCAACTACATATAAAGGTCCAATTAGCTAATCCTTGCGGAATAAAATCTCCAGTCAACCATCTCACTCAAGGATTATCTAGATGAAGGCTGGAAACTGCCCAAGATGCTAAATATAAGCTTTATTTATGAGACTGAATAATTATGCTGTATTCATTTAAAATCCGGTTATCACAAGGAGTTGGGAGAGACTGTCCTTGGGGCTCATTGCTGAGTCTGTGCCAATTTCCCTTTCGATTCAGTGGTGGATTTAAACTATTAATATTTTAAATAGGAGGCGCGGGGGCCCGCTGGTGACGTGTCTGTATGACGAACTTGGTGCACTGAAGCGTTTGGAGGCCTGGCATTGAACCCGCGCCGTGCCAGGGCAGGCGGCGGCTTGAGGTTTGCTGATCTCATTGCGCATGAGCGACTGTCTGTGCCCCCTGTGTGTGATACAGGTCACACAGTGACTGCAGTGGCTAAGGCTTGACTGGGACACTGCTTTAGGGCAGGGGCGAGTGCAGACTATGGCATTGTGGCTAAGGCTTGACTGGGACACTGCTTTAGGGCAGGGGCTAGTGCAGACTATGGCATAGAGGCTAAGGCTTGACTGGGACACTGCTTTAGGGCAGGGGCGAGTGCAGACTATGGCATTGTGGCTAAGGCTTGACTGGGACACTGCTTTAGGGCAGGGCGAGGGCAGACTATGGCATAGAGGCTAAGGCTTGACTGGGACACTGCTTTAGGGCAGGGGCGAGGGCACACTATGGCATAGTGGCTAAGGCTTGACTGGGACACTGCTTTAGGGCAGGGGCGAGGGCACACTATGGCATAGTGGCTAAGGCTTGCCTGGGACACTGCTTTAGGGCAGGGGCTAGGGCACACTATGGCATAGTGGCTAAGGCTTGCCTGGGACACTGCTTTAGGTCAGGGGCGAGTGCAGACTATGGCGTAGAGGCTAAGGCTGATGGTCCCGTTGTATTCACAGTAATATCGCTTCAGCTGTTGGGTCCTTGAGCAAGGGCCCTTCACTCCTGGGGATTGGCCCCTGGTTAGTCTATTCAACTGTAAGTGGCTTTGGCTATAAGTGTCAGTAAATAACTATGATATGGTATTGACCAGTAAGATGACAGCTTTGATAGAGTAGACTTTACTCTGATGGAGTAAATATGACCTCCACTGTACTCATGTACTCTATTTTATTAACGTATATTAAGGCTGATCATCTATATTAATATCGACAGTGAACATTTCACTATCAATATTAAAGTTGATCATCTATATTAATATCGACAGTGACCATTTCACTGTGTTGACATCAATTGTCTCTTCTGGAATAGAGACTAGGCCATGCTGATATTGATCAAACATTTAAGGTTGTTTATCTTGAATGTGCTGTGTTGTTGGTAAGAATGGATTTGGAAATTATATTTCATAAACCTTTAGGCCTAATGAAGGAATCCAGCAATAACTATTAAATATGTGTAAATGTAACAGTTGCATGATGTCCATGTAAACCAGATCCATAATCTCATTGGGATCATGCTGAATTAATGTTAAAATAATAATTTAAATAACAACCACTGTCTTTTCCAATTTCACAACTTACCATTTCTGCAGGCCGTGTTTCCTGTGGTGCCTTCAGCGTCACCATCCATTGAGCAGCCGAGCGTGTTTCTGCTGACGAGACAGAGCATTCAATGCCACTGAATTCTGAGAAACCTTGGAAAGGCTCACAGGTCCCCAACTGCTCTCAGTTCTAAGGAACAGTGGCACAAACTCCACGCTGAACTACCGCACTGGGTGTGCAGCAGCAAATACATGTATGAACTTCAGGAGGTCTCTATGCCAACACTTGTTATGTATGGAGTGAAATAAGCTGCTCTTGTGCTGGAAATTCCAGGCTTTACATTCTTGTAAAAATGTCTACATCAGTGGTCCCCACTCCTGCTGCTGGAGAGCCACAGAGTGTTTGTTGCAACTCGTCACTTAATGACCAATTAACACAACTGATTGCACAGCTAGCTCTTCTTGGTTGTGGACTTGCAGTGGAGTGTCAGGTGAAAATGGAAACCAGCACACACTGCGGCTGTCCAGGGCCTGGAATGAGGACCACTGGACCACACTAACACACTCCGCGATGTACTTGGCCCAAGCAACATAACATGACTCACATCTTTGATCCACGCGTTCCACTTAAGGCTCCATCAGCACAGAGACTGGTGCTGGAGGGCACATGTATCTACAGGGTGAGATGGAGGATAAGACTCAGTTATAAAATCACAACACGGTCCATCAAATCCCATGACAAACAGGATGTGAATAGGTGTTCAGACCTGACTTTGAGGATGAATACATAAAGCTACATTTTTTGATGGGGGTTGGGGGGGGTGTTGGTCTCAGGCTTGTGTACAGTGTGTACTACATATTATTTTTATTATATTTTCAAGATGATGACAGAACATTAGCCAAACACTTTTAAACAGAATTTAAAAAACTCAAATGCTTCCACCAAACCTCCCATGCTTAAACCTTACTTTTGGGTGCTCCTTTCCCCATGGCAATGAGGAACTGGGTAACGGTGGTTCAATGATGAACACGTGGTTGCCGGGATGTATTGATTCATGTTGTTTGCTGCGAACCTGACAGTCTGTGAGCTTGGTTACTTCACTGGTGGGATTTCTCCAGGATTCCTGCTTGCTGTTTATTGTGGTGTTATAGAAGCCCCTTCGTTTCCCAACTTTATAATACAGGCCAAAGGAAATGCTTGTGGTCAACATGAAAACACAGGCCCCTATCAGCAAAATGCATTGTGCTGAATTGATCAGTTCTTTGTATTTGAAGTTAACGGCTGGTTGGAGTTTAGGTGCTGTTCTATCTTTTGTTGGGGATTCTTTGAACACAAAGTTAATGGTGGCTTTAGATGACAGGGAGGGTATCCCCTTGTCTGTAACGTCCACTTCTATTTGCAATGCTTTTGCAGAACTGTTTTTTAGTGCGCCTCTCAGGAACAAATCGCCTGTCTGTCGGTTGAGGTTGAATATATTTTGTCTGTCGTTTAGAAGTTGGTAGGTCAGCTCAGCGTTCCTTCCCTCGTCATCGTCTCGTGCTATTATCTGAAGGACTGGGATGTCGACAGAGGCAACAGCAGGCAAGGCTGAGAAAAATGTTCCATTTGTCAGCACGGGTGAACGATGCGTGGAGCGTTGTCATTCTTGTCTATTACTTTTATCCTGACCAATGTTGTTTGTGATAGACTTGGAAAGCCAGCGTCACTCACCAATACACGCGCTTCGATTTCTTTGGTCAGTTCATAGTCGAATGACCTTGACGAATAGACGGAGCCCGAGACAGGGTCAACAGTCACAAAGGTTGACGTACGTTGGTCATAGGCATTTTCATCGACAAGTGTATATGTGATATCTGCGTTTTGGCCCAGATCTGGGTCATAGGCCAAAACTGATGTAAGGAACGCACCAACGACGTTGTTCTCCTCTATTGCAACTTCATAGACCGATTTGCTGAAAACGGGTGGATTGTCGTTTTCGTCGGTCAGGCGGACCGTGCACTGCCTCGTCGTTCTGAGCTCGGGAGATCCAGAATCCCTTGCCACAACAGTTAAATTGTATTCGGGAATCGTCTCTCGGTCTAAAGCTGCAGTTGTCAGAATGAGGAAGGCGTCGTCGTACGCCGGCTGAAGCTTGAAATGCTCGTGCCCCTGCAGAATGCATCGCACGTGCCCGTTCCTGCCTGAGTCTCTGTCCGAGGTCCTGATCAGCGCCACGAAGCTACCCTCGGCCGCAGCCTCGGAGATATGCGCGATCCCATCAAACTCAAACGGTGTGATCTGTATGTCAGGCGCGTTGTCGTTCACGTCCAAGATCTCCACAGTGACCATACACACCGCTGGCACTGAGTTAAGTCCCAAATCGTAAGCCTGGATTTTCAATTCATGATACTTACTGTTTTCATAATCAACCGACCTCTCTAGAGTCAAGTGTCCAGAATGAGGGTCGATTTTATAGATTCTTTTTATCTCTGCAGGCACGTGTTCCACAAACCCGTAAACGACCTCTCCGTTTATGCCCTCATCTGGGTCACTGGCATGTAGCTGAAGCAGAAAATCGCCCACTTTCGTATCCTCATATAGTTGAATTTTGAGGGCGTTGTGCTTGAATGTCGGGCTGTTGTCATTGATGTCCAGTACTTTGATGTGAATGACCACTGTTCCAGACTTCGCGGGTCTCCCTCCGTCCACTGCCTTCATCTGCAATATGTGCCAATCTTCAGTTTCTCTATCCAGCTCTTTGATCAACAGCAGCTCGGCGTACCGACCACCGTCCTCTCCAATTCGCGTTTCTACGTCAAAATGATCACTGGATGAGATATGGTAACTTTGTATGTAGTTTCTGCCCACATCCAAGTCATAAGCAAAGTCTAACGGGAATCGTGTCCCTATATATGCACTTTCAGGTATCTCCATGTAGGTGTCATTGAGAGGGAATGCCGGCGCATTGTCATTGATGTCACGCACCTCTATCTCCACGTGTATCAAGTGAAAACTCCCGTTGTGAACGGCAACGACGTCCAGCAAAATCAGACAACGGGGCAACCGATGGCAAAGCTGTTCTCGGTCAAGTCTCTGCGCAACTGTCAGTCGTCCGTCCGACTCCCTCAGGTTTATCAGATATATATTAGGCTGGTCAATGAATCGAAAACTTGTGTTCGGATCCTCAGTCAGAGTAATAGCCAGGTCCCTTCCTAAGTGTCCAATTTCAGTGCCCGGGTCCTTCTCTTCCTCCACGACATAACACTTAGTTTTGCTGTAAACGACAAAAGGTAGAGTGAAGAACAAAATAAACACTACCCACACATTTAGTCCGGCCGAAATCATGTCGGGTGATAAGCATTGGCTTACAACAGCAAACAAACATAAAATGATAATAACAACAATAAAAAGAAGCTGAAGAAGCTCTTTCCAAATCGTTAGTGGTTTAATTAACCTGTAGGGTTACCAGACTTGTACCCCTTAGTTTATGTAAAGACCCCCAGCGCTCTTGACCAATTAATTTTATTAGGTTAATTAATGGGTCTTGGTATTTGCGTGTTTAAGGTAAATTAATGGAGACAAGGCCTTGTTGAGTTGCTAATCCGCTTTTCATCTTGTCTGCGGTCTCCCTGCACCTGATTTCAGTGTTTCAGCTGCCGCCTCATTTACAGCAACATTTTTCATTAAACTACCAGAGATGCTAACACTTCGAAAATGAAAAGGCTGGCAGAGAATAGAGTTGTAAACTGATTCTTAGAAAGAATAAAGGTCTAAATCACGGAGATATATAAAAGATATAAAACGACATAATACATTTCTGTTAGTGACTCGTTCATGGGGGCAAGGGGGAAACTTCAATCTTTGAAGATGCAAGGTTAGAATAAAACCCTTTGTCATTTGCAAATCGTCGTCATCATATTCACCTCCCCCCTCCTCATCATTATCATCACAAACCTGAGTTTGTACTCAGAATTGACATCGACATCAAACCTCTTTTATAAATGTGATTCACCAAAAGACAGGCAGATGTAGCGAGACCGCAGACCCAGGTACATAACAATAATGCAGAGTAGCTGCATAAAATATCGCAGGTAGCTACAAGAATGAGACGATTTCATAGGTAAAGAGCGCCACCATCA
Source organism: Albula goreensis (assembly GCA_022829145.1). Lineage (NCBI taxonomy): Eukaryota > Metazoa > Chordata > Actinopteri > Albuliformes > Albulidae > Albula > Albula goreensis. The sequence continues at coordinate 7,597,530 of CM040745.1, read as the reverse complement.
AGCATTGCTCCAACAGAGGGTCGGTTACTCGCTGGTGAGTCGAAGGGAATCAAGAGGTCAGTTTAGCTGAAGCTCCATTGAAATTTTCACCAGTTCGGTTCTGTTGCACGCACTGTGTTAACTGCGCTGTATACGTATCTTACGCCCATAAATGTGAATATATGTCAGACAGCATAAGGAAGAAAAGGCTAAAACAATTACATTCGATTGACCTTCACTGGATGGAAGCCGTGTTTTCTGGTTTGACTTGCTTTTATCTCGGCTAACTGGAGGGCCACTTATTGGACAGTATTTTATCCAATGAGGTTGTCGACACAAATCAAAGGATCAAAGGCGTCGAGGCTTTTCTTGTCGTAAATAACGAGCATATGGTCATTACTGTGTATTACCACAGAGTCTATCGACTTACCAGATATTAGGTTTTTGTACTTCCGCTATCCTCCCTTTCACTCAAATACAAAGGGGGTTTCCCAATGCTCTTCGTTTTTTTTTATTTTACCAAAGTCCTAACCTTGGTCACGCCTTTCAAGGAATTTTCGTATAATAAATTAGACTAGCAAGTTTCAACATCAAGGGGAGACAGAGCTTTACTGTTTTATTACTCGGAAAGGAGTAGATTATCTGGTGCTCTCACAGAGTCAATGGCACTATTGCTGGAGGTACGTATTCGCCAAACAGATGAGAGCATGCAGTAAATCTACTGAATTGATAACACCTCCTGTGAAATATCACGTGGTCCAAACTGTAGTAAACACATAAACACCAGACTTACCTACAGGTTATGTGTGGGACTTTAGTCCGACACCACTGTTTATTCAGTTATTGTTTTAGAGATTGAATAGTAGATCTGGCGTGGGTTACAAGGCTGCCACTTAGTTTAGGTAGAATATTAAATGACACGCATTTAGGTAGAAATGAAGAGGACCTTGAAACTTCCATTGAAGGTCCTCACGTCAAATGTATTCACTATCAGCTCACCGCTGTAATGCAGTGACGCTGAAAGACGCGATTATGCTGCCATCTTGTGGACATTTCAGTTGAAACATGTGCCCTATCAGTCGGTCGGAATTTTACTTGACACAGCAATACTGAACACAACAGTCACCATAAACACAACTAAAATAACGGAATCACGATTCTTTCAGTGAATCAATCTGGGAATGATAATTACTTTTTCCGCATTTTGTCATCACCTTTGAGACGTGACAGCTTTGAAACACATGACATGTCAGTTTAGACACAAGTTTCCATGACCCATCACTGGTCAAAAGCATGTACAAAAGGCTAACATTACAAAAGAAGGAAAAATATGAAGAAAAATTCATGGTGAAAGCCAAAGGTACTAACATCCGTTCCACTCTGATGTCTGGCTCGTTTACTGCTTGAAAGTGTCCTCAAGCCATTGGACTACTTTATATTGTGTTCTTGTGGAATCAGTCGTAAAACATTGAAATGAAATTCAGCTTGGAAAAAAACCCGAAAAAGCAAAAAGAATCGCGGGCTAGTAGCCCACTGTTAACAAAATATGACAAGTTCAATTATTCATGCAGCGCACTCAAGCGGCTGTAGAGATTTTCGTTTTGTCAGACTTAGTAAAACAGGAAAACCACTGGTGCAAATCTTTGACTTATTGCTAATCCCCAGTGTGGGCGCTGCTCTTGATAACCTGCCAAACGCACATTGTGCGGGTTCAAAACTGACGTTTGAAGTGTAAATGAATACTTATCATAGACTCATAGTTTGGCTTTAATCGAAAACACGGAATAACAACAGAAATAATGAAGACAACACGCTGTTTTTATTTATTTCATTATTTCTCGTTTCTATTACGTCACTTGGCAAGGAAACGTGGAGCTGTCCCGCCTCCTATCGGCTATTCAGTCTGATGTTCACGTGCGCCGCAGCCACAGTCTCCAAGCAGAGGAAGCAGAATATCACAATAAAGACCACGAATCAACGGGTTTTTTTTTTAACGGGGACACTGTGTTCTACGCAATTCTAAGTCTATCACCATTAATAGAAAGCACAGATGGTACTTGTAAAATGAGATCTCGGTGTCGCCAAACCGCTGGACAGTAAATGCGCATATTTTAATACCGATGTTTAGCCTTTCTTAGAAGGTTAAAGTCAGCCGTGCTCAGTGCTGCGCGAGTTTCAAGGGCAAAAGGAAAGCCAACGATTTTCGAAGTGACGGCGCTGCGCGGCGTCCTACCCGCCAGAGCGAGGTGACTGAGAACATTTGTTTTAAAAGGAATTGATAGGTTCATTGCCGTCGCCCATTAAATGGTTGGTCGAATTCCAATAAGAAATCTGTTCCAAAGTGAAGCTCCCGTACCAGACTGATTGCGGTTGCATTAGAGCAGCTCAAATGAATGCAGTGTGTGCTCCTTAATGGATGAAGACGGGGGGAAGTCATTTTAATTGAAAGGTGGATTGTTTTTGAGCCCACACACCTCGGGTCTGATCGTTTTCCAATTTTCTTTGAAGACACTTTGACGAATCAGAAGGGCAAACTTCTAATCAAACGTGTGAGTGTGTGTGTGTGTGTGTGTGTGTGTGTGAGAGAGAAAGAGAGAGAAAGAGAGAGAGATAACACACATGAATATATTGCAGAGAGTCTTAAGTGTATGAAGTTGGAAGGATGACTTAAAGCAACATATGTGGACCCAGCTGGACATAGGTTCAGATACTACACATGATCTGGATTTAAACTTCTCCTTGGCAAGGCACCTAACTTGGATTTCACTAAGTGTCGAGGTGTATAAATACTTGCACATAGATTTTATTTACTGTTTGTCAATTTCGGTTTTAATTTGTCCTTCAGCATTACAAGAGGCTCTTGTACAAGATATGCAGACAGACAAAGAGCAGGATGCCAGGAGTATGGGAGTGTCTGGGACGTTTAACACAGGGTGAAAACAGTCAGTATTCAGCAGAATTCTGACTTGACAACAATATACTGAAAACATGTTTTGGCAAAACACACACAGCATCTTTATATCTTTGGTTTATAGGAGGAAACCAGAGAACAGCCATGGAAACAAAAGGAGAACAAGCAAGCACCACAGGGAAAGAGCCTGGCAGAGGGTGAAATCAAGCATGTGTTCTTGTTGAGAGATCATAGTGCAAACCACTGAGCTAACATGCTGCTCTTGATGGCGAAATCTTCATTGTTAATTAATTGTTGATTGATTGCTGCAGAGGCCCAAACATTATTGGACAGATTGTGCATTTAAAATGCTTAAATATTTTAAAATATTTTTAAAAAGCCTTCACTGAATATAAGAAAATGATTCTCTAAGACAAGAGATTCATGATATGAGAGCAACAGAGATATGAAATTGAGGGATAGTAATGAGTTCTCATATTCATAGCGATAATAACTCCCGCTCATTGCAGTGATGTAATTCCATTTATTAAATTATAACACTCTCTTTTTATATATCCTTTTTTTAAAATATCTACATCAGTGTTACTGAAACTCCCTCTGGGTTTTCACACTATTGATTAGTGCTTAAAGAACAGTCAAGTATTTGAATAGAATAAAATACAATGAACTGCATTGTCCACAAATTGGAAATTTTCTTTTGACTTCTCAATATCTTGATATCACACTGTCTCACCTCACAATTGGTATCTTCAGCTTGCTCTCTTAATGTCTCCTCTCTGTCAAGTGTAATGGCTAAGGCTAATGTGCTGCACTCTAAGTTCTTATAGTGCTACCGCTACCTCTCTGGTGCTAGCCTTGTTGTTAACACTTAGCTTCATTCACCACAGTGACCTAATGGGTCACACTGTATAAAGGTGCCTGGTTAAAAGAATGGGTGAAGGTAAGTATTAATTCTGAGTCTGCAGTCTGTGTGCATGTTTTCCTTGCAGTCCCACCTGACTCATTCTGATGTTTTTCAGGTGTATCACATCCTGTGGTTTGAAAATGTTGCTGCACAACAATCCGGGGTTGAGATCAGGAATTTGGCTGTACATTGTAGACGTCCTTCTAAACCATTTTCCCCTTGTGCCTTGATGTACATTCTTGTATATATTACAGATGTGAGGTCGTTATCCTGTTTGTAAAGTTGCTGAGAATATTTGGGGGGTAGTTCCACATGTCACCACTCAGTGCCACTTTATTATGAGTATTTCCTCTAATAAAAACAGAAAGCAAGTATTGGAGGGGGCTTTAAGACGACCTGTTTTTGCAGCCCGTGATGCCAATGTTTTGTTTATCTGTGTTAGCAGTCTGTCTGCGCTGGCAGATGAAACGTCTCAGATGTGGTAATTGTAAGATATGCCGATCTCTATCAAATTTAGCAGGGTTTGAAAGGGATCAGTGACAAAAATAAGAACATTTTCTCACGTTAGACTTTTTTTTTATTCTGGAGCTCCCCACGCACCCCTTCCCCACTCACCCCTTCCCAAACCACGATCTCAGTTTAGATCAGTCGTTTTCAGGCTCGGTCCTGAGGGACTACTGTATGTGCTGGCTTTTGATTCAGCCAATATTTTGATCATTTAACACTGTTTAACACATGTTGAAGTATCACTGTTGTTTTCCCTTAAACTTATTTTAATGTAATGTTAGGTTTGGCTCATTGCCAGTTACTGTTTCTCATTACCTAACAAACAGCATAGTTTCAGTGATCAGGTGTTCACACTTTCAACAGTTTGTGGCCCACTGATTTCACCTGTCACCTTATAATTTAATCAGTTAAAAAGTAACCTCTTCATATAGGGGTTCCAGCTGTGGTTTGAAGGATAACCAGCACACACAGGGGTCCCCAGCAGTGACTTTGATGACCCAGGCCTGCTAGCTCCATACCTGAAAGAAGTCTGGCAGCCATTTTGTGCCACCATGCTTACCACACAAAAGAGATCTATTTAGCTGACTGAGTTAAGGAATGCTCAGGCTGCCATATTGAGAGAGCCAGTGTTAATAGAGGCTCTATGAAGGAAGCACCTGCTGAATGAGAAGGAACAGTGAGCATTTCCAACTCTTTACTTTACCTTTCACCTTCTCTGAAATAGTTTGTGGCAGTCACCCATATCTATATTCTATGATGCTTGTTTGTAAAGTGTGTGACAATTATTTTGATTTTGCTTAATTTGAGTTTTCTTATTGATTTTAACTTAGCCTATCCTGAGATTTCTGTAACTCAGTATTTGATTTGAGGGGCTGTGTGGATCAGCTGCCGATCATTAGAAACTGTTTGTTGATCAGTCTCACGTAAAGCAGCTGTTGTGAATTTCACTGATCCTTCTCTTTGCCGATCAGGGCTTGACCACATCCTTCCTGTTTGTTTAAAAGAGTCAGGAACTTGCACATTGAATGTAAGTCTGATCCTGCCTGCTTTTGTCATGCTCCTGATATCAGCTACTTTTTTTTTTTTAAAATCAGGAGACTCCTTTTTTGTTGAGGATTTTCTTTGCTGTAGTTGTCAACCTAGATGAAGGGAAGTGCTAAGTGGATTGGGACGTTCGTGGGCTGTTTACAGGGTGTTGTACTTTAAAGAGAATGCCCTCACCCTTGCTGTTTCACCTGCAGTGTGGTTTGCAGAACTAGCATTGGCTTTATTGTAAGACCCATGCGGTTCAGTTTAATGATGGCCTAGCCCTGAAAGTCTTGCTGACTTTTTTTTTTCAGTTTACTCCAAGCACTACCACCAGCCCCATCTGCATAACTCATCTTATTTATGCAAGAGGGGAAGGAAACTGTTTAAATATAAAGGGAAATGATGAAATTGTGAATTGCTTAGGCATGAGTTCATTACTGTACTGAAAAGAAATTACATGTCTTTACTCAGAAGTGTAATTTTGTTCTGTAACAGCTCTTTGAAGAGGCCTTTGCTAGTATGTATTGAAAAATGCTTGTTTTCCCTCTATAAAATATTTCACTTCAAATGATTAAATCATTTGTTTCACATGGTTGGGAAATGTACTGATCAGATGGATCCATTACACAAGTATATCCTTTAAAACACCTATAACTACTGATGTGATGCAGTTCATAGATTCGCATTTATTTTGAAGTGTTTTGTATCTTGTGTCAAAGTGCATATTGCATATAGTTGACCTTTGCCGTGTGCTTGCTAAAATTAAAATTGAGGTCATAGGTTACTCTACAGGTTGTTTCAGTTGTGTGACCTGTAAGAAGTGAGAAATGGACACACATTTATTTCATATATCATGATATACATAAAAATGTTCATTTTTAATGGATATGTATGAAACATCCCATCCCTGACAGTAAGCTGAGCTGAGATAATGAAATTCTAATTTATAATTAGATTTTTTACTTTTACTATATTTTCAAAACCTGACCCCAAGGCTAAGCTGGGAACCCCACGCCCCTGTGCAATCGCCTCTCTTTTGATTTATTAAGTGCACAATTTCCTTTTTAGATCAACATGCCACCATTTTATAGTTTGGGAATTGAAAGAAAAAAATTGCAAAACAAAACAAATTAAGCACCTTTTTCTCCTCAGCTTTGCAGGACAACTTTAATTAGTTTCCCACTGATTAAGATCGTTCACAGCACCCAACCCTCAGACAATGGCTTCTCCATTTTCTGCAAGCACCCGATTGTTCTGGCTTTTAATTAACAACAAGATTACAAAGGTGATAAAACAGGGAGAGGGAAGTTAAAGAGAGTAAATGGAATGTTACAGAGAGGAGAAAAAAAGCCTTCTTCAGTCTCACAGGTTCACAGCTTCTCCTCCTGATTAACATGGTACGTGCAAATCAATGGAAGTTAATTAATGTCATTTCTGCGGTCCTCCAACATTCAAATTGTTTATTTTTCAAACTTCAATAAATATTAACAGCAGCTATTGATCCTCACTTCAGAACTGATTCAAGATATGAATTATACAGCCGTGGGGATGCATTTTTTTGGCGTAATTATAACTGGGATTTGGTTCACTCTTACAAAAAAAATCATTAATCAAGAAATCAGAGAGAATTAATTTGGCACCTAAACACACACCTTGAATGGTTAGATTTTGACAGTACTCACAAAGGGCCAGTGACTGCTCGACAAAATGTCATACAATTACTCATTTGAAAAAGTCAAACACAAATGGTAGAGGATTTAAATAAAATGCCACTTTATTGCCTGTTCATTGATGTTTCAAAAGTTGTAATAGAAAAGTAAAAGTAATTTAATTGGGACTCTGAGAATCTCACATTTCTGGGCAGTTTTGAAACCTCCCTTCAGATATCAATAATCCCAGGGTGCTTTTCAGCAGGAATCCTGGGTGTGTTCCAATACTTTTTTCTCACCTCCTTGTCTCCTCCACTCAAACCTCCACTTGTCTCCTACCCCGGAAGTAAGTGGAGGAAAGGAAAGAGAGGAGGAAACGAGTGGAGGAAATGAGTCAACGAGGAGATGAAACTAAAACTGGAACAACTAATCTGGTTAGCCCATTATCAAAGTCGATGTCGGCTATTGATGAAGTCGTGTAACTTCAACTGTTTCCGCAGATATCTAAACCAATCAAAATATTCAGTGGAATGGTCTTTTAATCTGACTGGTCGTGAGCATAATGTCATCCAGAAATGTGAAAAAACTTCTGCGGTAAGATACATCGATATATCCTTCATTTGGAGGAAACGAGGAGGTGAGTGGAGGAGGTGAAATCTCGTCTCCTACCTATTTGGAACAGTGGAGGGAGGGAAGACACATAGAGAAGCTTCTGGGTAGTGGTATAGTGGTCAGAGAGCTGGATTTGTAACTCAGAGGTTGTCAGTTTGGTTCTCAGGTAGGGCACTGTTACTGTACCTTTGAGTGAGGTACATCACCTGAATTGTTTTGATAAACATCCAGTTGTCTGAACAGTTTATACAGATGCAAGCCTTGTGAGTCATTCTGGATAAGGAGGTGGGGTGAATGTAAATAAATTACTGATTATTTCTGCTTCTTTGGAGTTAAATAATTATTCAGTGATTTTAAATGAGAAGTTCTAGAAGACCGAACTTCCCAGCTATTTTTGAACAGTAATTGGGATTAATGGCCTCTGCAAGGTTTTACAGTTCCTTTACAACCACTGAGTCAAGACAGGGAATCAAAGGCTTTTGTCAGAAAAATGTGCAATTAATTTGCCTTAATGTTCTCTGAAAACATTCATCTTTACAGCGAGCGGTCACAGATCTCTGAAAAAGAAAAAAAAATAACTCTGAAGCTACAATCTACCACAGAAGAACAGACTTTCATTAGATTACATACAAAACGATATAACGATATGATCTAATTTGGTGAGATGCAGTCTGTATTGATCTGTGTTCTCGAGGAATGATAAAACATTTTGCTTGAGGGTAAACTTGTTTCGCTGAGGGAATGCATGTTCTTACAGAACCCAGACATGTTCTAATAAAGAGCATGCCCAGCTCACTTCCACTTGTTTATTCAACCCTTTCCTTGATTTGATTGTGATCCTCCCTCCCATATTATAATTATTAGTATATCTATTCTCACCACTAGGGGGAGGTAGAGGATTTTCAGAGAAAACTTTGCAACCTTCACATAGCAGATGTACCGCAGCTAAATTTAAAAAGCAAAAAGATTTATGTGGACACATGAGAATCCCAGGAATAAACTTGTGTGCAATTAACAAAATATTTTTGAATTTACACTTGAGGATCAGCGACAGCTTAGAATGAGGTAGAGTACATAGGCCTCCAGCAATGAGAGGGGAGAGAGCTGATGGCTTTGAGAAATATTTGGCACAGACGTGCTCTGCACATACCCATAAATACTGCGCTCAGAATCATAGAAAGGTGAAATGCTGTCTGCGTATCGCGCTAACGCTAGGGGCTGAGCAGGCATGGATGCTTGTAACTCTGAATCACCTGTGTATCTCTCACACAGAGTAACACCTCTGCCCAAACCTGTCTCTTACCACACTTCCTCATGGTAGCGGAGACTTAGTTTCCTGGCAACCGTACAGCTATTCTACACCCCGCCCCTCCCCCCCAGCACCTTAAAGAGAGCTGGGTTATCTCCAGCCAGTATCAGGACCTGAGAGGCTCTTAGGAGGCAGTATGTAGCAAACTGTGTGCAACATTCACCATGCTGACCATGTGAAACTAAAAACTCTCTCTCTCTCTCTCTCTCTCTCTCTCTCTCTCTCTCTCTCAGCCTGTCCTCTCTCCTCTTTCTTTATATCTCCTCTTATACTCCTTACCCATCTTTATTCTGTGCATATCTTTATCTTTTCTTTATCTTTTTTCCCTCTCTTGCTTTATATTTGCCATATGCAGTTGAGTATTTTGGGAATAAAGATGAAAGCTAATCAACTCAGAGTTGAACCTCAACTTTTAATCTATGCTATAAATTCAGCAAAGTACTGCGATATAACAACTCTCAGAAGAATAAAGCCAAATGGAAATAATTTTAATTTACATAATGCATATCTGAATCATAAATGCATTTAAAAATGAACCATTCTCACAGGTAAATGATTAAATAAGTAAATAATTACTGACCACAGCAAAAATATGGAAGCCTGTGTAAATCACATACCGTTTTCCCCAAAAAACATCTATAAAAATATGTATGGAAACAGCTGTGTAAGTATCTTATTTTGCACACAGGTAAAATACATGTGGAAATATCAGTGATAGTGGCTGTTTTGTGCACAGGTAGAAGTGGTAGCTCTCCAAGGAGGAATTCATTGTGACAGCTTAATGGGACTGTAGCAAGAGCCCAGACAGGAAGTGTCTATCAGCTGACTGTTAGCAGAGGCTGTGGGAGCGCCAGCGTTTCTGCTGATCGGCTCTGATGAGCTCTGCTGCTGACAGGACCGGTCAGTCAGTGTTCTGCCTGCTCTCTACCACTGATCCTCATGTCTGCTGCTTTATCAGGACCGACTGCACTGCGCAGGTATGGCGTTCAGGTGGGGGAGAAGATACAGTGTACAAACCTGTGTGCGGGTAAGGGGGAGAGTACAGTGTTAAAAAACCATTGCGCATGTAAGAACAGGTACAGAGTAAAAACAGGTGTGCAGGTGAGACAGCAGGTACAGTTTACACACAGGTGTGCAGGTGAGAGAGCAGGTACAATTTACACACAGGTGTGCAGGTGAGAGAGCAGGTACAATTTACACACAGGTGTGCAGATGGAGGAGAAGGTGCAGTGTACAAACATTTGCACAAGGTGAGAACAGGTACAGTGTAAAAACAGGTGTGCAGGTGAGAGAGCAGGTACAATTTACACACAGGTGTGCTGGTAAGAAAACAGGTACAGTCTATACACAGGTGTGCAGCTGTAACCCTGATCTGTGAGCTCCCTCCTGACAGCTGTACTTGTCACGGGGCAAAGAGAATCATGGTGGACTTGAAATGAATCCTGCAGTCTGATTGGTGCCATCTGATTTGTGAGGGTGGATTTGATTGGCTCATGGTTATGAGCATAGAGAGTGATGCCAGCCATGATCACAGGATGACTTGTGGACATGGGTGCGAATGCTTTTAGGAAACCCCACTCTGATAACAGACAAGGCCCTTTTCACACATTCAGCTATTTAGCAGATGCTCTTATCCAAAGTGACTTACAATAGCAGAGACAGAAAGGCACAAAGACAGAGACAAAGAGCAGATAGCAAGATATCGCTGTCACAATCAATAGTAGCATTCATTACGAAAACCTACAGCGTAATGCCAGGTGCAAGAACAGGGGAGAGACTGAGAATGTGGGGCTTTACGGCACTAATGGACATGAGGCAATGTGAATAAATACACTCAATCCAAAATATACGCTCAGAGTGTAGAGATTGCTGCACCAAACTCAGGCAAGGGGACTCCAGAATACAGAGAGCAGTGGTCTGGCTTTACAAGAATAGATTTTTTTTGTTAATGTCTTAATTTGTTATAATAGCAACGTAATTTTAGTGAATCTCTAGATGTGATTTCTGTAATTTCTTAATGTAATTTATGTAAATCATTAATTTAATTGTTATTATGTCAGCTACTTCACATGGAATTCCCTTAATTTTTTGCTTGGGAAAAGCTATTCTATTCTATTATTCTATTCTATTCTATTCTATTCTATTCTATTATGTTCTGGTACTGAAAGGCTGGGACTGAAAAAAACAGGCCTGCCCATCTGTGAATTTGCTCTGAATTTTGATCGAAGAGAAATTATATGCGTCAAGTTTGAATCTTAGAATATTCTTTTCTGTTGGTGTTTATGAATTCAGTCAATGATCTCCTCCATTTCATTTCAGATCTCACAACATAAAGACAAAGTACATAAATACAGAAATGCTCTGCTTGCATGCAATGCTGTTTCTTTATGTATTTTCATCGGTCAGTGCCAGAATAAATATGTTCATCTGCTCAGGTTATTGTGGTTGCATGCAGCTGAACACAATGCCACTCTCCTGACAACAATGGGGTTTTGTCATGTCTAGCATATTTCACATAATGGCATAATTTGCTACAATGCGTGACCATAATTATAATAATTATCCTGTAGGATTTGGGGCTGAGAGGGGACTGAACTGGCCATGTTTTTTTTTTTCCGTGCAACAATTTTTCTCTGTCTCCTAGGCTGCAAAATACAATTGTCTTTTTTTGTTTTTGTGTTTGCTCTTGTTGTTGTTGAACACTTGAGACACAATTAGCTCTATTTTGGTCTCAAAGAAAGGGTCTTTCTTTGTTCTCTGATTGCTGCATATGTCCCTTGTGCCATGTCTTCTATAAGTTTTCTAAGAGAATATATGACCTTGTTTCTAAATACAGCTGGTTAGGAACGTTATTTCAAGCTAAGCTACAGCGCGCATTCATGTACACACAATGGTGGGCCTTGGTACTCTTATCTAAGCCATAAGCATGATTGATAAATCTGAACACTTGTGCATATGAAAAACCAGAGCTCCCTGCGAACGCACATATTTCATTTCTGTGAAAAGTGATGTAGATAAGGAGCCTCATTTATCAGCGTGTTTCTGCGGACTCCGCCGTGCCTCGGGCCCTGTGAGATCAGGATCAGCCTCGGTGCCGAACGGGACAGGAAGGAGGCGGGCTGTGGCTCAGTGTGGAACCTGTTGCAGGGAGCCTGAGCTTGCCTGTGGATCAGAGGCGGCCCGGTCCAGAATTTTCTGCCATATTTTGACAACCTGAGCAAATGTGATGTGAGAAAGGTACACACACACACACACACACACAAACACAGCATACCCACACATACATGCACATGTATTCACACACCAACACAAGTATACACACATGCACAAACAGGCGTACGAACACAGTTGTATGCACACATGAATTCACATGTACAAACATAAACACACACACACACATACACACAGTTACATAACACACACAGACACAAACACAGCATACCCACACATAAATGCACATGTATTCACACACCAACACAAGCATACACACACACAAACAGGCATTTAAACACAGTTATATGCACACATGAATGCACATGTACAAACATAAACAAACAAACAGACACACACACACACACACACACACACACACACACACACACACACACACACACACACACACACACACAT